>JAVTVY010015952.1:0-64400 GCA_036873755.1 Hanleya hanleyi
GCTACCGTGAGAGAATGTATATAGCAGTCTCTAATTGACAGTGGATACTATTAACTTCCCCATCTGGTCACCGCTGGTGAGTCATTAGCATGGGAAGTATTATCGCCCTTAGTCCCTATTACCCTGGACACTTATCAGTCCAGCAGTGCAGCATAAGTTCACCCATCCAAGTCTTGACCGGGCTCAAAGTCGCTTAACTTCTGTGATTTTACGAGAACCAATGTGTCCAACATGATATGCCGTATCAGGGAACCTTCAAAAGTCACAGAGAAACATACAGCCAAGGGTTCCCGATGAGTATGACCGTGCACTCGCTGAGCCATCAATAAATACTAAAACAAGAGCACAGTCTGAACTCAAAATACACCCGAAAAACATATCAGTCTGAACAGGTGAAACAGTGAATTGAAAACTGTCAGCACTGTATGGATTTACATGTGATAGTTAATGGTGACACATCGTCTCCCCCTAATGCACCTACCTACCAAACTTCAGACACGAGTGAAACTATGTTTAGAATCGCTGAGATAAAGAGGGTGTGTCTTGTCGCCATGGAAATGGCCCACATCAGCGAAAGCAATGCATGATATGTCTCTCCCGAATGCACCTACCTACAAAACTTCAGATCAGTAGCTTGAAATGTGTGCGATATATAGTCCGGACACGAGAGAAACTACCTTTACAATGGCTGAGATAAAGAGGGTGTGTCTGATTGCCATGGAAACAGCCCACATGAGCGAAAGCAAAACATGACACGTCTCTCCCTAATGCACCTACCTACCAAACTTCAGATCAGTAGCTTGAAAAGTGTGCGATATATAGCTCGGACATGAAACTACCTTTACAATGGCTGAGATAAAGAGGGTGTGTCTGGTTGCCATGGAAATGGCCCACATGAGCGAAAGCAACGCATGACATATCGTCTCTCACTGATGCACCTATCTGTAAATCTTCAGATCAGTAGCTTGAAAAGTGTGCGATATACAGCCCGGAAACGAGAAACTACCTTTGCAGTAGCTGAGATAAAGAGGGTGTGTCTGATTGCCATGGAAACAGCCCACATGCAGGTCTCAATTTAACATGTTTAAGGAGTGCTGATGGTAACCACTCAACAGGTTACCATGAATTCTACACTGGTAACCTGTGGGAACCTATTGCATAATTATTAACCTAATGTCATATTATTAGTCAAAATTATGGGGACCTGAAAATAGGTTACTACTATTTTTCATATGGCAACCTCCAGGCAACCTGAAAACAGGTTACCACCTTAAATTGAGGCCTGCACATGAGCGAAGGCAACGCATGACACGTCATCTCCCCCTAATGCACCTACCTACCAAACGCGGGGTCTGTAGTTTGAAAAGTGTGCGATATTCA
This sequence comes from Hanleya hanleyi, assembly GCA_036873755.1. NCBI lineage: Eukaryota > Metazoa > Mollusca > Polyplacophora > Lepidopleurida > Hanleyidae > Hanleya > Hanleya hanleyi. The sequence goes on from JAVTVY010015952.1 coordinate 1,381, forward strand.
GCTCAGACACAAAATGGACGGATGGACAGCGCCGTCCCATAACACGTCTGCTTTTACACAAGCGGGCATATAAAAATAGTTATAAATCAGCTCAGAACTTGCTGGTAACAATGCCCTAATGCATGTTCATGCCAAAAATCAAGGTTCTAATGTGAACGGTTCTCCTTATTTTGGATAAAATAACTCACTTACTCACTCATTTACCGGGCAATTTCAAAATGGTAGCCTACTTCGTAGAAAAATTCTAATGTACCTGACATTCAACCGTTGCCCTGAAACTTAGCATAGAGTTCAGATAGTGATTTTGCTCACCCTTTATTGCCCCAGTGATGTAACCGTTCAGCACCAGCAGTTTCCCCATAGCTAGGTCTTCAAGTGAGAAGAGCGTGTTCATCAAATATCTCGCTGCTGGTCTTCCATCGCTCTAAGCAGAGGTGTTCGTCTCTGTTGACTGTTTCAGTCTTCTAGAAGGTGCATTCACATAGTGACTTGTTCATTGCCTGGTGATACTGGTATACGAATACACCACTTCCACGTGACAGCTCAACCATCTCAAACAGAGTATAAACATTTCAATGAAAGAATGGTATAAAGTACACCTCCATAAAACATGTACCAATGTACAAAATCACAGGATACAGGCCTTGCTGATTTGTTAGTTAATTTGCTAACAATGGATACATATACTCTCGGATATCACGCCACCTTATAAATGATAAACATTAGTATTGTGTACTCATTGTTTTATCAGCATGATCAGCCCCTAATTCCACCAGTACTAATTTTTTTCCTTGGCGAAGTCCAGAGTTGTTGCCCTTGAATTTGTCACCTTGATGAGTTTGCATGTTCAATAAAGGTGGTCATATTTTCTTGTTTTGGGGTTTGAGGCATAAACTAAACTACATACAACCAAACCACATATCACATACCACATATCATCCATGGTCGAGAATGAAATACCTATTATTAAGCTGTTCTAAATTAATATGTTGTTCTAACTGTGAATATCACAATCAGAATGACTCAGTTGCACATTATTGAGAGAAAAAAGGAGAGCCCTTCTCTTCACTGATCTGTGACTTCACTTGAGCAGTTACTGGGTTATATAATCTCACTTTTCCCTATCTTTTGACCCTGGAGAGTAATTTTGACTCGTGACAACTGGCATAATTTGTGAATATCACAAACAGAATGACCCAGTTGCACATTATTGAGTGAACAAAGGAGAGCCCGTCTGTTCACTGATCTGTGACTTCAGTTGAGCAGCTACTGGGTTTATATAATTTCACTTTTCCCTAACCCTGGAGAGTATTTTGAACTCCTGATAACTGGCATAATTTTATACATATGTACGGTACTATACTTTCCCAGTATTCAAGCATAATGACATATTTTTCGAATACTGGGAAAATATAGTACATGTATAAAATTATGCCTTTAATGGACGACGGATGAATTATGAATGACGGACGGACGCTTGTAATTGGGCAGAAATTCCAGCAGCATGACAAACCGTACAGTGTGTCAGCCAGGATATAAAATCTACCTGTAAAAGTATCTCATTTTGCTAGATTTGGACAGTCTACTAAATTTCCTTTCTTCATATCCCTCCCATGTTAAATTTTCAAATTCTTGTCTGTCCAAATTTGAAATTGTCTGTCCATTGGGATATATCTCTGCCTAAATCCTTTTAATGAGAAAAGACAAATACCTACACTTTAAAGCTGTGCCACTGACAGAGGTAAGATCCCAGGTTTGGGTTTTGAATATCCTTCTGCCTCTGTTACTTGTACTACATGTAAGTCAGAATCTGCAAGATGAATATCAAAAGGCAATTATTATAAAACTTCATCAACAGCGATAAAATATATATTATTGTATCGTATCAGTGGACATCAAAACTGAGGAATCACCTACTTAACTTGCTCAAAAATCAAATCAGGATAGTAGAAATAATTATAGACATGACACAGCTTCCTTTTTTTCGAGATATGGAAATGTCAGCAGTTTACAGACCAGGCTGCTAAGGAAACATGAGGTTATCGGACAATAAGCACAAAAAGGATGAATAGCCGATCACACTATTCAACATTTTTAATGGATTCATATCCACTTCAAATTTCATTCACCTGTTGATATTCAAAAATGGATTACAGAGACACCACACGCCCTCAAAACAAGAGTTTTTGGGGGTGTGGATGGTGGTATTACAGTGAAGTGTCGAAGTATGGGGACTCTATATATATAACCCCATGCTTTATACAAAAATACACAAGTTCATAAAGTTCGACTGCAGTTCGCAGTTCATTAGTCGAAGAGGCCAGCAATTATTTCCTCAGATATTTGGAAATCTGTATTTGTTTTATTATGAGTACTTTGAACTCCAAACTTTGTATAGCAAGAAAGAATCATGCTCTATATCTTTGCATACTCATTCTTTAACAGCATGTCAGCCCTTAATTCGACAAGTACTCTTTTTTCCCTTGGCCAAGACCAGAGTTGTCTGCTAGATGAGTTTGCATGTTCAATAAACATGATAAAGGCGGTCATATTTTTTCAGTTTTGGGGTTTGAGGCATAAACTAAATTACAGTATCACGTACAACCAAACTACATATCACCCATGACCGAGAATGAAATATCTAGCTCAGTTCTAAATTAACATTTTGTACTAATTGTGAATATCACAATCAGAATGAGTCGGTTGCACATTATTGAGAGAACAAAGGAGAACCCGTCTGTTCACTGATCTGTGACTTCAGTTGAGCAGCTGCTGGGTTATATAATTTAACTTTCGCTATCTTTTAACAATTGAGAATAATTTTAACTCTTGATAACTGGCATAATTTTATACATGTACTATATTTTCCCAGTATTCCAGCATAATGACATATTCTTCGAATACTGAGAAAATATAGTACATGTATAAAATTATGCCAGCTATCACCAGTTCAAAATAGTCATGGTTTAACAGATAGGGGAAATAACTCAGTAGCTGATCAACTGTTCTCTCAATGATGTGCAACTGAGCCATTGGATTATGGATGCTGATATTCTTTAATGGACGATGGCTGAATTATGATTGATGGACCAGACGCTTGTAGATTTTATATCCGGGCTGACACACTCTAGGGTTGGTCATGCTGGTGGAAGTTCTGCCCAATTACATGTCCAAGTATCAAATTTTGCTAGAATTGGACAGTCAACTAAATTTCCTCTCTTCATATCTCTCCCATGTCAAATTTTCAAATTCTTGTCTGTCCAAATTTGAAAAATGTCTGTCCGTTGGGATATCTCTGGCTAACATCATACAATCCTGTTAATGAGAGAAGACAAATACTTACACTATACTGCTGTGCCACTGACAAAAATAAGATTCCAGGTTTGGGTCTTGAATATCCTGCTACATGCGTTACTTGTACTAAGTCAGAATCTGCAAGATGAATATATTATAGGCAATTATTATAAAACTATCAATATCGATAAAATATATTATTGTATCCTATCAGTTGACATCAAAAGTGAGAAATCACCTACTTAGCCTATTCAAAATTAAATCAGGACGGCAGAAATAATTATAAACATGACACGCCTTCATTTTTTCCGAGATATGGAAATGTCAATGTTAACAGACCAGGCTATTGATAAGAAAACGTGGGGTTATTGGACAATACATACAAAAGGACAAATTGCCCGATCGTGCTAATTCAACCTTTTCATAGCCACTTCAAATTTCATTCACCCTTTGATATACAAAAATGGATTACAGAGACAGTGATCAGCTCTTCGCGGCTATCAAACCAGGCCAGTGTAGCATTGGCACTGTCTGTCCCAGATAATATATCCGCGATGTTTTTGGCGATATTTCGGAGCGATAAAAAAATATTAGATGGGAGATTTGTGGGTTATTTTTTGATGCACAACGTCAAGCTTGCATGTTATAACATTAGCAGATCAACGTCATTGTGGACCCAAAGTAACATGGTAGGTATCGGTGATCGACAATTCTCAACAGATTTTAATGAGATATGTCATGGCACAAGTAAACCCATCCTCGCTAAAACCAGGGGTATCTCTATACTAGATATAGCCACTGGTACGCTTGGGCAATGTATCGTGTTCAACGTAAAGCAACATCGTGGATATATTGACCATTCAGATCACTTGTGTATCCATCAGTGTATCGATTCCACCTCACCTCACTGAAGAGCTTGAATTGAGTGAAATAACGCACAGATGTCTATAAAATTTCACTGATCTATCCATTAATATTTTATTGTTATGCAGGCTTGGATTAAATAGTTTGCGAATAGTTTAGCACAGAAAGTAAAACCCTGATGTATTTAACCATCAGCGCAGTTTTTTCTAGGTCACGTAACTGGAATGTGGGCGGAACGTGGTCTGCTATGCAAGCTGATCAAGGGTTCACCTTTGGCTCGCAAATAGAAACCTTGACGTTGTGAAGATGAAGTAAACCTTGCTGCCCAAAAACAATCCATGATGCAATGCATAACACAGCCCTTCTCAGATGTTTACATCAGAAAAGGTAGTGACCAATGACATGCATGGAAGTTTGTTATGGGGCAGCAAGGTTGACTTGGGTCAGATACGGGAAAAAATTTGTATTTTTTAGTTGTGTGAAGTTTCAATGTTGTACGATAAATTCTAAATTGTCTCCGAAATATTGACAGATAATATATTATCTGGGACAGACACTGAGACAGTACATAAGTTTCTGCACCTAGTTATAGATACTTACAGGTACATACTTGCAAATCATTGCCTGTTGTTGTTGTTGTCAGCTGGTTGTTGTTGAATGTTGTTTGGGTATGGTGCTATAATCCCGAAATGCTGTTTGTTCTCTTATGCTTGAGAAAGTAGACGACGCGCGGTGTTCGATCCAGCAATACCGTACGTGTTGTCCGACTCGGCTCGATCGCACACGTCCGTCGTCTTCCACCGCCAACCCGTACATGTTGTACACAGCTCCCAGTTCCGTTGTTGTTATTTTTCAATTTGTTGTTGTTGTTGTTGTCCAAACAACATTTCTTTCTTCTTCATTTTTGTCGTCTACGGTATCAATATGCCTTGTAGTTCTACATCTGAACGACCGTACATTAAGAATTTGACACACAAACGCAACTTGGCTGATTGGAACACAAGAATATAAACTTTTCTGCTAAACGGAGTGCCACGTTCAGACTAAAACTTCACAAAAATCCCCGGTACAGCAAAACGCAAAAGTAGCCTGGTTCCCTGGCAAAATTGTATATGTAAGTAATGCAACAATAATTTAGGGTACCAGGCTAGTCAAAATCGACTCCAAACAAAAGATCGGCTGTTCTGTCAATTACGGTGTCGTAACAGCCACCCGCGCAACAGGGTTTTTTTCAACCCACTGAGGCCTAGCAGGTTTTTCGTATAAAAATCTCAACTGATACTCGAGATAAATTTCTACAACTTGGCGAAGTAAAAGATAGTTCATCTGTTTAAATTATATGTTAAATTGGGAGCTAAACTATTCTCTATGGGAAGTTTTTTTGTCATTTACTTCTGTGTTAAACTTAGGCTTTTCAGAGGGAGGAAAATCCTCCAGTGACGTCATTGTAGTAACACAATCGATTTGTTATCGTTTTCTCTCTCTTCTCGATTTAGTGGTTATGAGAATTAATAAAAAAATAAAATAAAATAAATTTGTTTTTTAATTCATAGAAATCAAGGTTCGAATTTTTTTTAAAACTATGATTCTTAGATTTGCCCTGCTTGACAGAAATGGAAATGACTTCACTTGTGTCAAAGCTGAGAGACACAAATGCAGGAAAAGTGAAAAAAAAACACAAAAAAAACACCAAAAAAAATTGAAAAAAAACCAAAACTATCATAATTTATTGAAATATATACTTAGGCATCTACCACCAAGTATCCCTCAAGCCAGGGAACTGTGCTTCTTATGAGTCGTCTTTCATGAAAGTGTCCCCAGACATAGGTGAAGAAGGGTCTGTCTGGGTACAAGAATGATTCTGGATGAAAGGTTTTTCAGTACGGTTACCGGTATGTAAAAGCAGAAACAATATTCTTATACGAAATATTGACCTAGGTTTACACATGTTTTTTTTGCAAACTGTGATTTGAACCTGTCAAAATGTACAATACTGTCCAGTGGAACAAATGTTAATGTTGAGAAATGCGTCGCACGTCCAATTTGTTGAAAATGAACACGTTGATAAGGTACAAGAAGGTACCGGTACATAGAGTAAATGTCTAAGTCTAGGAGGTATCAACAAGGTACACCCCTAGTTGATGTAAAATTAACCAAGTTCATAAGGTACCAAGAAGGTACAGGGCATTGGCTTGAATGAAATTTCAAGTCTCAGAGGTACCATCAAGGTACAGTTCAATTTGATGAAAATTAATCTAAGTAGATAAGGCACCATGGAGGTACTGGTAGAGACTTTGCCAGGTACTGATCAGGTATATACCTTCTCAAGGCACACCTACTGACCCTCAAGAGGTACTGTTGAGGTATATACCTATTGAAGGTACAATAAGTCAACTCGGCTACAAGGTATCGTTAAGGTACACTCTAAAATTAAGGTATAATTAAAGCACATCTAAGGTACCAGACAGGTATATACCTCTTAAAGGCATATACCTTGCTACTGTGAGGGTACATTATTGTTGGCAGATTAAGACAAAACCCTCAAAATTTGAACAAAAATTAATATTTCATTTCCTAAATATCACAGGTACATCTTCTAATCATAAGAAACATGTGTACCAAGTTTCATAATCATTCAATGACAGCTGACAACTGCAGCAAACTGGTGTACATATGTACATTTGCACTTCAGCTAAAGCAAAACTCAATCATTTGCCATAATTTGGAGAAAAATTAATATTTCATCTAAAACATAGCACAAGTACATCCTCCAATCATAAGAAACATGTGTACCAAGTTTCGTAATCATCCAATGAGAGCTGACAACTGCAGCAAACTTATCATGTAGAGGCCTACACGTACAATTTACCTAAACAGAAAATTCATTTGCCATAATTTGGAGAAAAATTAATATTTCTTGTCAAAAATAACACAGGTACATCCTCTAATCATAAGAAACATGTGTACCAAGTTTCATAATCATCCAATGACAGCTGACAACTGGAGCAAACTTACCATGTACATGTATATGTATACATGTAGAGGCCTACATGTACAATTTACCTAAACAGAAAACTCATTCATTTGTCATAATTTGGAGAAAAATAAATATTTCTTCTCAAAAATAGCACAGGTACATCCTCTAATCATAAGAAACATGTGTACCAAGTTTCATAATCATACAATGACAGCTGACAACTGCAAGAAACTTTCCAAGTTGCACTTCAGCTAAACGCAAAACTCATTCATAGGGATTTTAACATTAGGGCACCCCAGTGGTAGTACCCCCAGGTGGCATACCCCCCCTATATTTTTTTTTTATTTTTTTTATTTTTTTGTTCTAGATTTTTTTTTGACTTGCTAAACCAAAAACCCATTCATTTCCAGGCAGGGGACACCCGACACCGACACCGACGACGACATCCTCTTCCCCCCTCACAATATCTCCCCTTTACTTCGTAAGGCGAGATAAAAAGACCAAACAAAACAACAACAAAATGATAAAATTGCAGTTGAAAATAATAATATATTTCAGAAGTCCTATAGTGTTATTTGATGACTGAAGGCTACTCTATCCAACAATGACAACAACAACAACATGTCTATGTACACAATGTGTGTGTGTGTGTGTGTGTGTGTATGGGTTTAACAAACATCAATGACAGCACAAAGATGTCGTTTTGAAATCTGACAGCAGATTGAGTTTCATACACATGAACAGACCTATTAGGTAATAATGGGGGAAAATACAGAGAAAAACCAAACAAGCCAATCACGAAAAAAAATTCTCAAAAATATCACATCACTCCAGTGCTGACTATGAACACATCCAAACGCAAAAACTGTCAATGAAAAACTCAGGCTCAAATAGATTGGTTTGAGGAGGCAGAGGTGGGTGTCGTTTAGAGTGGTTCCTCGCCTACCGAGGCTCCAGATAGAGAGAGCGAGGTCATCTGTTTGGACAATGACGGCAAGACGGTACTGGGGTCCATCGACGATGTCCCAGGGTGCATATTCTGGTGCATCATCTACAAAGAGACAATGCCCTTTGTTAGAGTAGTCGTAAGGTCAATTTCAAAAAAAAATTAAAGCTCGCATTACTCTTAATAAGTCCATCTATATATTATGCAATCTTCATTTTTTCCCTAAAAATTACCAAAAATGTGCTAATTATGCCATCCCAATATTCTCTCTAGGCTTTCCATATATTACGCAAATGTTCACATTTTGCTGAAAAAAAAATCTTCAAAATGTTCTATGCCATCATACAGAAAAGTGAGTAGCGGATTGGTGTTTAAAACTGCCAATAAAGATATTACGTAGTAAATGGATGAGCCTAATATAGTCTACCTTGTTAGTAGGCCTATTGTGTATTTTAGTGGATATCAGCAGCTTATATTTTTAATTCCTTTATTTATCTCTTTTATTATGTAATGAATTCTGTCTAATTTAGGTTTGAAAGAAACCTTAACTCTGAGTTATTCCATGCTGCTTTGTTATGTTTATCTCATGCTTTTGAATTTCTTCCATTTTGGCAATCATTAAAGGTTTGATTTAAAGTTTGAATTTTAACACAGGAAGGAAGCAATCAGAGATTGCTCAATTGTATGCCCCCCCTTCCACTTTAATCCGACACTGCCCCACCATTGTTCTGTTCTTTATTGGTTGGTGGAGGCCTAATTTGGATAATTATAAAAATTCTGTTTCAGTCACTTTTTTGCCATGCCTCACATAATACATATTCCAAGTATCAAGCAACAATACGATGCTTCGATGCAAGATGGTCGCCAGGGCATTCGCCAAATCCGAAAATATGACCTGGTTATGAGACCTATGTCACGGGAGATTGGAAGAACCAGGAGACGAACACAAATATGCCAGTGTTAATGCTTTAATATGGACCCTCTGGACACCTGTACGATATAACAATCGTGTAGAGTGTTTTCACCAGACCGTCTGACGGCCACACCGTTAAAGCATGTGCCGAGACGATCGAACAGGGCCAATATATAGTGTATAGTTATGTAACGCGAAATGCGATCGCGGAATGCGGGCGAGGCATATGAATGGGAACCGGTTGAACGTGGATGAAGCCGGGCGAGCATGAATGAAATGGACAGCGAACGGTACGATGCATGAATGAAATAATGAATGACAGACGACTGGATATGTGGAGTTAGTAGAGGTTAACACACTGTTTTGGGGGCAATTTCATACTTCAGGACCTATGTTGTCTGCTTTGGAATGTAGAATAACATATAATATAGCCATTTTCCTGGTTCAAATCAGTTATGGACTGAGATCCAGCTTGGACAAATAAATATATCCCATTCACTTAGGTTTAAACAAAGGGCCATAACTCTTGAAAATATAACCGAAAACAGAGAAACTTCACGCTACACACCTATGGGTCATTGACCACATATCATGCAAATTTCATACTTGTCCATACAATATTAACCAAGATCCAGCCCGGACAAGTCCCATTCACAGAGATTTCAGGAACAAAGGGCCATAACTCTTGAAAATATAAGCGAAACGTGGAGAAACTTTACGCTGCACAACTGTGGGTCATTGACCACATATCATGCAAATTTCATACTTGTCCATACAATATTAACCAAGATCCAGCCCGGACAAGTCCCATTCACAGAAATTCCAGAAAAAGGGCCATAACTCTTGAAAATTATACCGGAACTCGGAAAAAAAATCTACACTGCACAACTACGAGTCACTGGCCACATTCCATGCAAGTTTCAATCATGTCCATCAAATATTAACCGAGATATTGCCCGGACAAGAAATTCGGACGGACAGACGGACGGACAAAGCGATCGCTATATGACCCCCTCTAGTTAGACGGGGGCATAATGATGGGGATACACCAATGAAGCTTTCATCCAAGTGTGGTGAAATTCCGTCCAGTAGTTCTCAAGATAGGTTGCAGACAAGGAAAGGGGACGGACAGACAGACAAACAGCACAAACACTAGATGTCTCCCCAAACATAGTTGGGGGAGATATATTGAATACTGTCACTTATCAGTGTGGACAGTTCAGAGATCAAAACTGATTCTATATATTAGAGAGCACAAAATGTATTTCAAAATTTTCTTTTTTTTTCAGGAAAAAATTAGGCCGAATCGTCGTTGAAAGTATTGGCCTTTCGGAACCACAGGGATTACAGAGAGACAACTGTAGCCTACATGATCTTCTCTGCACTCACCTTACTTACCTTTTTCGTTTTTTCGCCGCCGCTGCTGTCTGAAAAATACACAAGATGAAAACCTTATTAAATGGTGGAACACGGGAAAAATTATAATTGTGAACTTCTTTGAACTTCCTTCAACTTTTCTGGAAACTCTGGAAATCAACTAACATCGGTCAATTTCGGTCAGCCAAGGTGAGCAAAGTTAACGTAAAAGAATTCCTTATGTCAGTACAAATGCTCCCGTGCTCTCGTTTAATAGTAGTTATCTCTTCCAATAAATAATAACTGTAAGAAGTCTAACGTATGACGGCACGTGTTAGAAGAAAACATTTATAAGTCTAAAAACTATAGATTATAGAATGTGAAGTAAGATAGGGATACCTGCCACACAAAGAAAATGATGCAGATTTTTTTTACCTGTCTTGGTGACAGTGGTGGAGGTGGTGGAGGGACGATGTTGCGGTGGCGCTGTAGAGCTGCCACCAGCAACATCAGGGCATCCCTTTTCATCTTCGATCTACCATCTGGAATACAGAAGTAGTAACAAGTACCTTTATAATGAACAGACAAACTATTAGGAAGATCGGCAATAGACATATCCAAGTGAATGAGTGAGTGAATATAATTTAACGTCGCTTTCAACACTATTTCAGTCATATTACGACGTTGCGGCCTATTCCTTTTCACACCCGGAAACTACACATGTAGGGTCCTATTCCTTTTTGCTCAGTGGACCCCCACGGGTGCCCCAGTTAGTCGCCTCTTATGACAAGCTGAGATCTATTCTTACCATGACCTGGGGTGAGCAACAAAGGCACCCCAGGTCAATCCCCGGGTGGACATATCCAAAGATTAAATCAGGCAAGGTTTGACTGTGTTGAATATGGACGGAAAGCAGATACTGTTATTGGTATAGCTATGGAAATACATTTCAGACAATGATAGAGAGTGTGTGTGTGAGAGAGAGAAAATTGAAGTTTACGTAGCATTTAGCAATGTTTCAGCAATAGAGCGACGACCAAACAAAAGGAGATGGTATTGTAAGGCGGGATTTTTGCCCACAGCCAGCTGACTCATAGGAATGTACATTTCTTCTCTCCATCTGTCAATCACAATGCAATGTACAACTTGTCGTCGGCGGCAACTGTCAATCAACGGACTGAATGTTACGATGAACCATGATAGCTTCATAAGTACCATAAGTTCGGTACCAAGACGTTATTATTTCAGGACGTTGCAGTCGATTTTACATGCACATATTGGAGAATAAATACGCAATTTAGGCGAATATATTGCCGTTGTAACAGGTAGCGACTGATCGTTCGATTTCAACGTTTGACTGGCCCGTAATGTCCACACGGTATCGTGTCATCGGTAAACAATATTTATTTTACTTTTAATTGGTTCATAATAATAGCCTAAAATTTTATTTCAGATATACTGAATGCAATTTTTTTTACGAAAATGAGAACGATTGAAATAACTTGTCGACGTCACACATGTTGACCTCCTGGGATTCGAACCCGGTAAAAGAAAATTTCGACACGCTTGTGATCCAACGTGCGTATCCACTACACCACGGCATACGAACAACTGTAACAGACTATTTTGTACTTAAATCCACTTACGAAAACTTCAAACGTTATGAATCATAACTGTTCATTTTTTAGTATGAAGGACCCCTTGGACCAAAAAGATCTTCCAGCAGTGGGAATATAATGTTACCACACAACACCAGGTTAAATGGCGTTCTGGTCCAAGGGGTCCTTCGCGTCTAAATGGGTGTCTGAAGGACTCGATTTAGACCCTTTTTTCACGAAATAGCACAAGCTATGGATTTCAGTTTCATGTGATAACTAGAATCATAACGCAATCGCACTAAAACTTTCACATATTGTGTACTTATATTTTCTCTTGCCGTTACATTAAAACCTAAGTATTTTTAGGACATTTTATTTTTTCGAATTCAACCGCACCACGTATAGGCCAAAATCCCGCCTTATCGTACCATCACCTTTAAAGTATTCAAGTTAATAACTTATTAATCCAACACTTTGAAACACACACAGATTAAAACTTATGCAGCAACCCGATTTCTCTCAAATAACCTAAGATACAGTCTTCTTTCACCCAACTAAGATCTTCTGAAGCAGCTGCTCGATAAAAAGACTAAGACCATCATGACAATCTTAAATCTATATAGTCGATAAGCATATATTCCACTGTGATATCTTCGTGGCATGGGATACACATTGACACTGGCTCTGTGTTTTTGTATCTGTTCGTGAGTTAATCGTGTATGGCTCATTCTAGATCACCTGATCATGGCTTGATCAAAACGTTTCTTGGTTTTCAGATGAGTAAAGCCTACAGTGTTTTTCAAAATCATGAAGTTTGCTATTATTCACAGCATCCCATAGTTGTAACTAACAGACTGGCTAACTGTGAGACTACAGAGCAGAGCCGACACTTTATTTTTGACGTATTTGATAAACAATTTACAAGAAGACACCAGTGGCTCAACCATACAACGCCAGAGAGCGCTGTTCACAATGACAGCATGGATAACAGACTGGTCATATCAGGTACTGCAAGCAGAGTCAGGACTTCATCTTTGATAGATGTGGTAATCTCAAATGTGAGGTCAATAGTTCCGCCCATCGGTGCCGAAGGGCGCGATGAACATCAGTATCTTATAGGTTCAAGTCTATAAACCGAATAATAAAATCGTCACAGCCTGCAAATAAACCCACCCATAGGCTAAGAGCCAGAACAAAAGGGCAGGGTGAAAAAGGTAATGCGACAAACAGTCTAACCACCGTCTGCACAACTTGAGAGATGCAATGAGAAAGACTCTAGTCTCTCAGGAGAGCAGTGGATGTAATAACTCTAACTGGCCTTGGCTTTTTGGCACCTGTCCCGGCCTATGGAGTCATTTCATGTACCCTATTTTGAAGTACCTGAACGTTACTAACAAGAAATTCACCCCATTTTAAAGAAATCTGAAAATTAGGCGAGTGGAAATGAATGTATATTCTACGTCCTTAACATGGAAAGGTACGATGCCCAATTAGTGCCACAGTGAATACCAAATGCGGTCCAATAATCCACTTCCAGCAGATTGATGTACGCGATTTGTTATATCGGTTTAGTAAGTCTGTGAAATTAACGGAGCGTTGTAAACAAAACTTCCGTGGATTTAAGGAATATTCCGCTGATGTTATAGCGAAAAGATATGTATTTCATATCATGTAGAGGTTTCTGATGGACATGTTTCAGTGTACATGCACAGATGTATAGCTTAACATACCGTACGGCTGGTTGATTGACTGGAATGGGATGCCCGTGCTCCTCCACCACTCCGGACAGTTGGCATCGTCGGTGTAAAAATTTCCAAATTTTCCTGAAATTAGAACCAAAACACAAAATTCAGCAGTAATATCATACGATCACAAAAATATTCCTCATACACCATGCTGAATGCAAATATGATATACCCTTTTTGTGCGAACAGTGTTAATTTGAAGCTGTTATTACTGAATCTCCTCTACACTGTCAGCAGTTGGACAAATTCTATAAAATCACTGCAACAATAAGGGCCGAATGATCATGGAGTTTAAGGCTGGTTCATGGAAAACTCTATTGACTGACTAATTGACAGCATGGACGGAACAGGTTTGACCAGTTTTTGGAGTGAGTGATTGAGTGAATGGGAGAGTGAGAGTAAGTGAGCGAGTGAGTGAGAAGGATTGAAAGTTGGCAATGAGCAATTGTTCAGTGACAGGATGACAGTGCTGGCTTGTGCAGAGTCGTAATAATGCAGTCATTGCACAGAACGGAACAGACGCGATACCCCCAAAGATCCCACCGAATTTCAGAATGTTTAACAAAATATGATCACTTGAGATTCTGTGTTCAATACACACTCCGTTCACTGTTACAGGCAAACATGTAGATTTCTGGAGATCCTGCTCAGTTTTACATTCTGGAAGGCTTTGCATGTACGAACATGTACAAAGATAAAGGAATCCACCACGCGACTACAAGTGCAATGAAGTGAAATTACTTATTTACTAGAAACATCTGACTGACTAAAATATACCGCTGGAATTCTATATAGAAAATACAAGTGTATCTCACAGTGATGGCGTTGCTATATCCGACTGACATGAAACTTCTAGATCTTGAGAGCTTTATTAGCCCACCATCATCAGATGATGGGCTGTTCAAATCGCTTTTCGTCCGTGGTCCGTCGTCCGTCGGTCCGTCCGTCAGTCCGTCCGTAAACAATTCTTGTTATCGCGATTTCTCAGGAACTACTTTATGGATCTTTCTCAAATTTGGTACGCAGGTTTCACTTGGGATCTAGTTGTGCAAGATACCTTTTCTGGTCCGAATTGAAAATCCAATATGGCCACCAGCGAGCCATCTTGGATTCCCCCATGAAACTTTATCGCGATTTCTCAGGAAATACTACATGAATCTTTCTCAAATTTGGTACACAGGCTCTCCTTGGGGTCTAGTTGTGCAGCATACCTTTTCTGGTCCGAATCGAAAAGCCAATATGGCCACCAGGCAGCCATCTTGGATTCCCCCATGAAACCTTGTTATCGCGATTTCTCAGGAACTACTACATGAATCTTTCTCAAATTTGGTACACAGGTTTCCCTTGGGGTCTAGTTGTGCAAGGTACCTTTTCCGGTCCGATTCGAAAATCCAATATGGCCACAAGGCAGTCATCTTGGATTTCCCCATGAAACCTTCACGATTTCTCGGGAACTACTGCATGGATCTTTCTCAAATTTGGTACACCTTTTTGATACCTTTTCTGGTCCTCCCACGCCGCAAAACCAGATGTATGATTGTGAGATATGTTTCTGTGTATGAATGTGCTCCGCCCGGTGGAAGATTGGCTTATAGCCAAACTAGCTACCGAGGGTAAAAGAAAGATTATTATTTTGGTCAGAATCGAAAATCCAAAATGGCCATCAGGCAGCCATCTTGGATTTCCCCATGAAACATTGTTATCGTCATTTCTCAGGAACTACTGCATGGATCTTTCTTAAATTTGGTACACAGGTTCCTCTTAGGGTCTCGTTATGCAAGATACCTTTTTCGGTCGGAATCGAAAATCCAATTTAGCCACCAGGCGGCCATCTTAGATTTCCCCATGAAATTTTGTTATCGTGATTTCTCAGGAGGTACTGCCTGGATCTTCCTCAAATTTGGTACACGGGTTCCCCTTTTGGTAACGTGGTGCATGATACCTTTTTTGGTCCGACTCCATAATCCAATATGTCCATTAGGCGGCCATCTTGGATTTTCCCATGAAACATTATTATTGTGATTTCTCAGGAACCGCTGCATGGATCTTTGCCAAATTTGGTACACAGGTTGTCCTTGTCATCTAGTTGTGCACGATACCTTTTCCGGTCCGATTCGAAAATCCAATATGCCCAACAGGCGGCCATCTTGGATTTTCCCATGAAACTTTATCGTCATTTGTGACGAAGTACTGCATGGATCTTTCTCATATTTGGTACACAGGTTCCCCTTGCTGTCTAGTTTCTAGTTGTGCAAGATACCTTTTCTGGTACGATTCGAAGATCCAATATGGCCACCAGGTAGCCATCCTTAATTTCCCCATGAAACATTTTTATCATCATTTCTCATGAAGCACTGCATGAATCTTTCTCAAATTTGGTACACAGGTTCCCCGTACAGTCTAGTTGTGCAAGATACCTTTTTCGGTCCGAATCGAAAATCCAATATGGCCACCAGGCTGCCATCTTGGATTTCCCCATGAAACTTTGTTATCGTGATTTCTCATGAAGTACTGCCTGGATCTTTCTCAAATTTGGTACAAACGTTCCCCTCGTGATACATTTTCTGGTCCGATTCCAAAATCCAATATGTCCATCAGGTGGCCATCTTAGATTTCCCCATGAAACTTTGTTATTGCGATTTGTCAAATTTTGTACACAGGTTCCCCGTGTCATCTAGTTGTGCAAGATACCTTTTCTGGTCCGATTCGAAAACCCAATATGGCTACCAGGCGCCCATCTTGGATTTCCCAATGAAACTTTGTTATCGTGATTTCTCAATAAGTACTGCATGGATCTTTCTTTCTTATATTTGGTACACAGGTTCCTATATTTGGTACACAGGTTCCCCTTACTGCATGAGATAATCAGGATTCAGGCACTTTCGAAGTTTCAACATTACAGCGCGGACCGGATCCCAGAGTTTTAAGTATTGTACCATCTTACTATTTTCGAGCATGGTATCTTAAAAGAGATATCTCAAACTAGCCCAGTAAGCAGAACAGAGTTAGCATTCGTTCTTAATTATAAAATATTAAGTATGTTTCATAGCTCATGCCAAAGTGTCTTCGCTTCCAGTACCCAATGATGACACGTGCAAAAAGATAAATAAATAAAAAAAAATACTACAAAACGAAGAAGGATCCTTCGTACATGTACATTCACTTTCACACTAACTTTGCTCATTTCTCTTGTATTATAACAACCGACATAAGTAGAGTTTCTAGAAATCTTGAAACTCCTGAAACTGTTTCAGGATCTCTCGTTAGTATATGTAGAAGAAATATTTGACAAACAACGTTCTTATTTCCACCGTAGACTTGTATCGTATCAGTGACTAGAATATTTTGGACTATATTTTTACAACATTCATTTATTCCTTGTTGATCTACTGACAGTACTTTGTAAACTAAAGAGTATCATTACAAAAACAGACATCACATTTGCAATCAGTATGGTAAGAGGAATATTGTGGTATGGTATATTATATTGGTCAACATGTATTGCATGTATCGTTACACTCTTACAACGCTAATGATAGATTTAACATCTAGAGTGTTGGAGGAGGGTAAGCGCTTAGGACGTGTTGTATTCACTACTTTTATATGTTGGATACAACAGCTTAAAATGTTGCATTTAACACTTATATGTTATAAATAAAACACTTTCTAAATGCTTCCCCTCCTCCAAAACTTTAGATGTTAAATCTAACATTAGCGTTTTAAGAGTGTATCAGACCAACTGTACTTTTATAAGAAACAGTTTTCACCAATGTTTCACCCATTAAAGCACTAAATCCTACCTGGGGGTCCAAATGAGAAATACTTTGCTGGTCATTCCTTTAGTAGTGTATGGGTTCTTTCTCCATATCAGATTACTTTGCTAAGGCAAAAGTTTGACCTACAAAATCTTACTACGAGTGGTAAGGGTTTCACCTGATAGAGAGGAGATCGTATTAAGATTGAGAAGGAGACCTTGACCAACAATGGAAAAAATGAGGCCCCATTATTTTGTTGAAGGTGTGTTCCACGTCTTCAATTGAATGAAAAAATTGAACTTCAAAAATAAATAATTAGAAAAGAAGGATCCTTTTATGCAATGACATGTTCAAATTGATAGCTTCAAATCTATCGATGTCACGGTCAATAGTCACAAAACTAAGGTCTAAAACTAATTTCAACCCCGACGGTTGATCCTTCGGAATTGTTTTTTTTCTTTTTGGTAACTGACAGTGACCGGAATACTGTTACGATATAGGTTTTCTTATATTTTGAATCGTACGTTAGTCCGAGATGATGTCCAGCCAAAACTTTTGCAGCGTGTATAACAAACTGTACATAATGACGCGATATTGATAATATATTACATTTGAAATAACTTTGTAATTCTCTCCATGCAGAACAACTCCGCAATAGCTATTTCGTGCACTGATGGTTCAGTTTTACAGAATGTATTGGTATTCAATCGGATAAAGACCAATGAGGTCGTAAAAAGTAACATCAGGCGCCAAGGTGTTGTGTTGCATATCGCTTGGACACTCGAATAATTGTTAAATGTTAAACCGTACAAACCTCTAACTGTACGCGGCGTTATTGAGCTTTTCCGATACAACCAATACATTTTGACAATCCTATGCAATTGAGCCCCGGTACATTAAATAACTGTTATGGAGTGTTATATGTTACAGAGAATTACACAGTTATGTCAAACGTAATATATTATCAATATGAGCATAGAGTAACTGTAGCCATTTGGAAACTTCAAAATCGATGTACTTGCTGCATATAAACAAATTTATGCGGATTTACAAATGTAACTGCTGATTCTTGGCAAGGTCACAATTAGATGAAGCTCCAGATTGTTCTCTTCAATGCTTTTGGATTAAGGGGGAAATACAGGTGGGTTCTAATTAAGTTGTGTTGAGAACTCAATTCCTATAGCCAGGTTAAAATGCATATACCCCATCTCCCATCACACAGTTATTTCTAATTAAGATTTTTTACATGCGACTAGTACCTGGGTATTCCAATTCGGCCATTATGATTGCCCGAAGCTGGAAGACATATAAACTTTTTACGTTCTTCTCCAGGTTTTCTGAAAAATACCCAAAAACATTCTTATTCTACAAAGGCATAAAAAACGGAAATGTTTTACATTTTTATTTTTTGCTCTCGGATCCGAGTAAATTTAGCTTGGACAACAAAATATTTCTAGGACCTCGGTGATAATTATCTCCGACCAGAACGACAAATTTATTAAAATGCCGCGATAATTATCTCGGACCTTCATATAATTATCCTGATTATATTATATATAACAATATTACATTATTATACGCAATGAAGTAACACGTGATTTTTAGTTATATATCCGAGTAACGCGAGGATGCCGTCGTTCCAGATGATGGAGAAAGCAGAATTAATCTTTTTTGCATTGTTGCAACATGAACTAGTGATTACCCTTCATAATCTTGTTAATTTTGATACGGATAAAATTTATTTTTTGATAAAGATGAACATTAAAGCCGTATTTATCATTCAAGATGGCCGTGCTCACTGAAATTAATGAGAACAAATGAAATCCTGATAAGGAGACAGCACATATATTTCATCTAATGAGTAGATCATATTCGAAGCATGCATGATTAGGGAGCCTACATGTACACAGTTCCAGGAATATCCATTCAAACTCTAGGTTGATTATAGAAGACTAAACAGGATACAAATCCACCGATGTCAAAATCCAACAAGTCATAAGTCAGTCTGAATAATAAGGATAATTTATATGTCATCTCACAAATCGTAGGTGAGAAGCATTTTAAATAAGCTTGAAACGGTTCGAGGACATCCATTTAACACTCTAGCGCTTGTTGATTATACAATTTATGTGGGACAGCCTGATGTATGGATAGACAGACAAACATAGAGTAGACATTTTAGATTGTGCCTCCGGAGCTATTAACTTGCTTTTGTAAGCAACCAAAGATTTACGTTATAGGGGTTGACTTTCTGACAACAAGGTTTAGACCAAGGCATTCACAAACTAACGGTTTATTATTCACATATTCTAGAGAAAGAAAAAATAATGATGATAAGCCTACATTGGGTACATATGACTACACCCTGCGTAAACCATTAGTTGTCTCGTGTGTCAGACAAATCTGGTCTGGAAGATTTAGGACCCGTCCAGGCCTGGGATGGAAAGGGGGCATTTCCTCCCCATGAATATTTTGTGAGCACCTGGGCTGAAACTTACCGTAATATACCCTTGTGCCAAGCTGCACTAGAAAATGTAAAACAAATCCAAGATGGCTGCATGTGACGTCTTCTTCTTCAAAAAACAAAAAAAAAATTTTTTTTTCTTCGCAATTGCCTGATTGATTCACATGCGATTATTATTTACTAATTTATGTTTTAGTCAGCTATCATTTTTTGCCTTTCTGGAAAAAGGACTGATGAGTACCGAACATACCTGGAATTGCCGCCGCCGCCGCCTCCACAACTTCCGCCTTTACTGGGCGGTCAGCAGCCTGAAAAATTTGAATTGTCAATGTTGATTCCATTCCTTCGTTACAGAGATGGACACACTCACATGGGCTGGTTATCGCTGTTAAATGGTGGATTAGGTTAGTTACGGGAGGAGTGGGTCGAGTGGGTAGAGGATACTCCCGCAACACTCAAATGAACCAATTAAGAATGGTAACGGTAACCAACACCGACATATATGTGTAACGGTCAAATGACAGTGAGGAGGCCGAGTAATTGAAGCAGAAAAGACCCCAAGTACCTAAGATGATAGAGATGAGATATGACCCTACTCTGTCGCCTTATTTATTTCTTGTTCTATCTAGAATTGTACAGCAGTATGCAAAAGGCAACAGATGAACGCGCACGGTATTCAAATGTGCACCATATAGATATCACTGGGAGAAAAGAAGTACGAGTAATATTTCTGCAGCTAAATTCATATTCCTGTGATTGTTACGGTCAACAAACAACCAATCAATGATTCTTACGGTCAACAAGCAACCAATCAATGATTCTTACGGTCAACAAACAACCAATCAATGATTCTTACGGGCAACAAGCAACCAATCAATGATTCTTACGGGCAACAAACAACCAATCATTGATTCTTACGGGCAACAAGCAACCAATCAATGATTCTTTGCATCCATATCAAATTATAAAATTGACTTCGCTCCTAGCGGCTGAAGGAGTATAGTTTTGCAAGGTTCCGAGATTGATTGGCTGATTGGATGATTTTATATAAAGATGTGGATTAATATAAAGTACGGGGTTATATATAGACCCCATATTTCGACACTTCACCCTAATACCACCGCACACAACACTCTTGTTTTGCGGGCCTGTGACTAGCCTAAAGGCTGTGTACATGCGATACTAATATACATTAAACAGGTCCGGACGTCGATCAGACGATAGATGATGGACTCGTACGCACCAGAGGTAGTCGCTTGGAGTTTGGATAGTATAGTTAACGGTATACATATAGGTTCGATCAGTCTACTCCCTATAATTGGTCAGTTTGACCATCCTAAGCTGTACTTGTTTGATTACATTTGCTGCAATAAATGATCATAGCATAACAATGGAGAAAAGCTTACAGCATCGAAACAGCCCTTAATATCATCATGACGCGTTAAGGGCCGGTATGTGTTCCCTTAATGTCACAATGGACCAAAATATTGGCATGGTCGTACCTTAATCTGCTGAAAGGTTCCGTTATGTTTTGAAGGTCGAAGAGTATGATGGACTTGATTTCTCCGGTTTGAATTAGTTCCATCGAGAAGTGATTATTTTATTAAACAATTCATTCGCGACTTCCTCAAACTTTCAAGCCATATCTTTTGTCAGGGATAAACACTATAGTTAAGCCGGGGACAGACGACCTCGTTCAGTTTCATGTCTCTCTGTGAACAGTGGAAGAACTGTCCCACATATTCTCTGATTGTCCCATTTCTTTGGTCGTATATGTAAATGTGGGAGAGATTGGGGTCCAGTGTGACATGGGGCACAGTGGGACAAGCCGTCCAGCTCCTATGTCAAGGACAGGAAGCACATTACACTATTATCAGCAAAAAGCTACCACCCCCATGCACACTTCTATATTGACAAGTAAAACATTAGGGGCAAAAAAAAAAAATGTTTTTGAGCAGTCCAAGTAAATTTTTAGGACTGATGATAGTATTTTGTTAAACGAAGTTTTCATCATTACTTCATTGTGCTTTTATCACTACTGAGAGAGGCTGGACAAAGCTACAATTTTATTACATCGATTTATTACCTCGGGTGTATGTATTAGTTTTTTTTCATAAAACAATAAATCATTCTCACGGGGCAGGCTGGAACACTTTTGCCAGGGCAGATTGCGACAACAGTAACCAATGGTGAAATGGGTTAGTCACCCTAAAATGCTATTAAAGTGTATTATTTTGTTTCAAAGATAGTAGTAATGGCTAATCCTATTGAGTTTTACTAACACTTACAAAGTCAAATGCTTTCATTGGCTTGAGAATTTCTCATTTGACATCGGACATATTTTATGTAAATGAGGTGTCTACAATTGCAACTCACTTAACCAATGCTGTTGATTCTTCTAAACTCCTATGAAACATATTAGAATATACTTTATTCTGATTATTGTCCCACCACATGCCAGTGCGTGTCCCAGTGCATTCAGATCCGGGACAAACTGGGACATTTTTTTTGTTTTAGTTTTTAAAAACAAATTCTGGAGAAAAGTATAGCATATATTTAAAAAAAAAATGTATAATTGTGTCATAATAAATAGTAGTTATAACTAGATCATGGAAAGCTACTCCAAAGGACAATAGAGATTTTCGCAAAATGGTAAAAAATGTCCCAGTGTACCCCAATCTCCCCTAATCATTTTTTTCTAATGGCAGTGGTCTATTATCGAATCTTCCTGTCGAATATAGAATGGTATCGCTGCCTTTCGCAACCAGGAACTACTTTCCTAATAAACCGTTACAATTAAAATCTGGGACAGTCTGAACAATATCTTTATCATCCAATAATTACTGCACAGTTGACGGCACAGTCAACGTTGCAACACGCTTGCTCAACTTTGCTCATAGACTAGAATCTTATTTTCTTTGACGACATCACAGTAAAACGAATTAGCTTGAATGAGATTAATAATCTTTAAAGAATCTTAAATATGAAATCAGTTCTGCCCTCTAAGTCCTCTATCATGTGTCTATAGCGCAGTAAATCTGAACCCCTGCCAAATGTGTTCTCACATCAAATAGAATAATTTGAAGAAATTCTTGACTGTTCTTAAATTTTAAACTCTGCTTCCTTTTGTAAATTTGCAGAAATGTTTATTCTCTTATTCAAGAAAAGTCTTAAATAAGAAAAAAGCGAGAGAAAATTAAGAAATTATTTCTCATGGAATTGAGAAATGGTAAGAATATTTAAGAAAATTTAAGATATAACCTATTAATTTTCTCCCACTTTTCACTTACTTAAGACTTCTTGAATATTCCACACCCAATATCCACATTGCCGCACTTGTTACGACCTTGTTGACATTTGTCAGCGACAATCTTGTTAATATATTTTATTATCCGCATACAGATAACCGATTATATTACAGAGACGAGGGAAGGGCCCTGAATACAAAAAATAATCATTCGCCGAACTTATTTAAGACATGCGGAAGATACCGCACTCCTAAATGGGTTTAACAGCGATCTACATGTATATTACATAACGAATTACCAGGCTCCACTAACTTAAACGTTTTGTGCATGAGAAATTGACAAACGAAATATACATGAACGAAAACAAACGTAGAACAATTGACAGTACAACATATAAAACAATACAATAGTACAACATATTACACGGCACGAACAGTTGGGCAATTAAAAGAATTCCTACAAGCATCGTATCAATAGTTTTTACTGGTGCGGATAAATGCTAGAGAGAACATAATAAATTATGACATTACCCTGCCCAACGGTGCCTCGATACACGAAACACAGAAAGAATTGGATTTAACTATATCCACACAAGGGTGGTAGCGTTTAACCTAGAACATATATATATGTGAGATAAGATAACACCGCTGCAAAAAGGCTATTTTGTCTCCTTGAATGAACCGTCTCCTGTGGAAAATATATTAACCTGAACAGCCCACACAGGCCCGCAAAACAAAGAGTTTGTTGTGGGTGTGTGTGTGTGTGGGGGGGGGGGTGATGGTATTAGGGAGAAGTGTCAAAATATGGGGTCTCTATATAGCCCCATGCCTTATATAAATATGTGGATTTATATAAAGCATGGGATTATATATAGAGATCCCATATTTCGACACTAAACCCTAATACATGTACCACCGCCTAAACTCTTATTGTGCGGGCCGGTGACCGCCCAGCTGTCCCCAACTACAGGGCTAAGGACCAGAGTCAGAGATTCCTTTCAAAATTTGAAATTAATTTATTTTTTAATTTTAAAATTTTAATTTTTTTAAATTTTAAAATTTTAATTTTTTTAAATTTTAAAATTTTAATTTTTTTAAATTTTAAAATTTTAATTTTTTTAAATTTTAAAATATTAATTAACATTAACATCTTGGAAACACTAAATTATTATATAGCTTATGCAGAAAACATCGGCAGGAAAGTATGCTGATTTTGTTATGCTTGAGTAGATAAGCCACTTGTTTGCGCCAATATTACGGAATATATATTTGTCATGATGTGCCCAGCCGATTTACTACTAAGGCAGTTTTACAGGGGTTTGTGACCTTCGTGTACAATATCGGGCGGACAGGTTAGCCTTTTATACTGGGAATATTGACATGAACTAAAGAGGCCTAGAAATGTCACAAACCGGTTGGTCGATTCTCCGTAGTGTTACTCTCCAGTATCCTGATGTCCTGTTGTCCATGATCGTTAATTTCTGTATTTAGAGTAAATAAAAAATTGCATATATTTGACTGGCTTCACACTGATGAGTGGGAGAGGGATTTCGTCACTAAAATTAAGGAGTGATTGTTACTCTGTTTATTTCTTGTAAGAATCTCGGTCAAACAGAGTGGTGGTGATTTTCACATGATTTTTTTATCATTTCCATTTCTTGCGAAAACATTTGATCATTTTGGGAGTTTGTCTATTTTGTCAAATAGAAATCATGTGACCAGTTGGCAGTTATATGTATATTGCAAATATCTATTTTAAATTTTCCACAATGATACATTCTCACCGTCAGATTTTGTAAACTCCTCAAATTGCGAAGCCAGAAAAATGATATGTAGCAGATGTGCTTCTTTTATATATGTGCTTCTTCTTAAAATAGGATTTGAAATATAACTGCCAAATGATAATCGTATCATAAATGTTATTTCAAGACCTATTTGAAGCTTTCAGTTCCAAATATTGAGATTAAAAAACGGCAAAATAGACAGAAAATTTTAAAAGACTTTTCCAGAGAATTATTCTGCAAATGCAGTCATATATATTGAAACATACATACGAAGTTGAGATTTCAGTACATATTTCTGTGGTAGGAAGTACCTCGTACATTAACCCTATCTGGCCTGGGCGATTTGGGGTGTACCCCTAAGGCTAGAGCGCTGAAACTGACCATACAGTATCTGTGGTTCAAGCTCTATCGGGAAATGCAAAAAAAAATCCAAGATGGCCGCCATGATGACGTCACAGTGACGTCATCTTCTCTGAAGCGATTTTTCGGCCGTTTTGGGGTCGATTTATCGAAATTTTCATTTTTCCGATTTTTCTCTCGAAAAAAATCAGGTAAAATATAGAATAATAGTTTTGCATAAATAAAATACTTTCAAGGCCTTTTGGGCAAGGAAAATGTGAAGAAATGGAGCGAAAAGATTGAAAAACACGACTTTCGCGGATACCACATGGCCGTCTTTTTGAATTTACCCATGATCCTCTGCTCGGGGGTATATGAAAATGGGCTCAAAACGACCCCAATAAGGTAAGATTAAAAGTCACCAAGTTTCAGCCTCCTCGGTTTTGTCGTTTCGGAGCAGTAGAAAAAAAGTTCACTAGCAGGGGGGGCACACTCCCCCCAGGCCAGGTAGGGTTAAGGTGGACATACCGCCCCAGACGAGGTACAATTGTAGATGAAGAATGAAACTGAATATAAAATGCGCATCCCGAATAGCATAAACCATGATAATTTTAACTCTCTTTGAAGTATAGGGAACATGAGTACCATGGTATTTTAAATACAAAAATCTACAATTATATTCCAGCTAATTCACCAAAATATTATAACGTCAAAAATGAGACTAAACTACAAAATGTTAAACAGCAAGAAATATGTTATACTAACCTTGTTGGTCAATCGGTGTGTTAGATGGCGAGTGGTCAGATCAGACAGTGCACAGTTAAATAGCCAAATAATTCCCTCCAAATCTGAAACAATACAAGACTCCCAAGCTAACATCTATTACATAATGAATACATGACAATACATGTATGTTCCATTGAGGTGAAATTGAGTGAGTTCAATTGAACCCAGAATACAGTCGATAATAACATTTTTATCTCGTGAATGTTGATATAGACAAAGGTTAGCAATACAAATGAACCTACCTGGACTGTATGTTGTTTGTATTGTTGCAAAATGTACTCATAATACTAGCAGTGATCAGGAATATTCAACTGCAAAGGACTAAAGCCCATGGTTTCAAATCCAGCGAATAAGGAGTCACAGGTTAAATTAGAATCTGCTTCGGTGTCCAATTCATCCACTTCGGAGAAAGGCAATTCATTCCATAAATTCATCATGGTAGTACAAGAATAGCAATATATAAAAAGTGTTCCTATTGCATTTGTGTTGAATGTGTAATAAATATATATCTGGTCTAATTGTGGGATACATGCACAAGATACAGATCACTAACATATATGATTGAAGTATACAGAGATACATTTCGGTATTACAAAAACATGAACTGAACATATACAGGATCAGCATATATCTGCTACTGTCAAGTTTTGTTGTTTTCATGCGAAAATATTTACAAAAGAAAAGGACAAAAAGAGCTGTACAGAAATAAACGGAGAACAGCGTGAACTTGGACATGAATGCGAGTACCGAGCTACTCGGGAAATGAGTGTCTTGTGGACATTCATTGTTGTACCAATAAGCCAGTGAACAAGGTGAACAGCGTGATTTTGTACATAGAGACTTTCGCGCGAATACAAATGAAAGGTTATGCGTTTGTGTAACTTTAATACAAAACTTGTGTTAGTATAAGCTGCAAACATCCGCCGGATGAATTTGGTCGAAAATAACAGTAGGTGCCAAATACAACTATTTCAGGGTAAAATCAAGGGCAGAAACTGAAGAAAACATCGAATCAGCTCAAAAACAGTTTGTGCACATCTGCACTTGGTACCGATCATATGTACCAAATATGCATGGGCGTCTCTAGGATTTTTCAAGGGAGTCGTCGACTATCATATTACTTTAGGTGAGGGTCCAGGGGCCGCCTAGGCCCCGGAAGCTCCGCGGTCCTAGATCGCCGGAGATGCGTTCTAAGCGTTTTCCCGAAATTAAATCTGAACATAATGTATGCAGATTTAGGGTTATATTATACAGCTCTGGGACCTTAGATGGCCTGAGATGCATTCTGAGCGATTTCCAACAATTAAGGGAGTAGAGGACGTTCATTTCCCTGATTTTCAAAACAAGCTGAATTTCCTAACAAAAGTTCCCAGACATCTCAAAATGGAATAAAAATCAACAAAAGACACAATACAACCATTTATGCATTTTACTGGTGGTTCGATAGTGTGATGGGATGAACCAAAAAATTGACATTTTAAATTCAACGCTTGGAGGGTACAAAGTGCTCCATAGGTTAAAAATTATTCCCCTGGAATACCCCCAAATTCACTCTTATTCACTTTCAAAAAGAAGAGAGCTTCTGAATGGCTAATAAATACAACTTCAATAATATTCTTCACACCCACCCTGATTCCCCACCCCCACCCCCTCCTGGAAATAAGACTGAAAAGGCTCTGTTTATCTGTTATACCTATAATATTTTCTAAGAAAGTATGGTGTCCCCCTATTTTTATTACACATTTAACAAGCACTATATGTGTTTAGTATTATATAGCAAAATGGGGGAAATTTGACCTTGGGAAGTTTGATTTATTGAGCATCAAAGTAGAAAAAATTCAAATTTCCCTATGTATTCAGTGTTATGGCTTTTAAGTGGTATACATGCATTTGGCTGCCACATTTTTTTAACGAGTATGGTGACCCCCTATTTTTTCCCCCATGGATCATCTTCTCCCAACCTGATGAAAAAATCCTGAAATTTAAAAAAACTTTCAACCTCTAGAAATGAACGTCCTCTACTCCCTTAAACTAACACATCATTTGTCAAGAATCAGTGTTATATTTTATTCCATTGTCATCTTGAAAACACAAGAATAATACTTTGGGCCGATATACCTCGTAGGCTAACCGCAGTGGCGTCGGAACGTAATTGAAAGTTGAGGGGGGGGACACTACCACAACCCAACAGGCGGGGGTCCAGGGGCCGCCTAGGCCCCGGAAGTTCCGGGGTCCTAGATTGCCGGAGATGCGTTCTGAACGTTTTTCCGGAAATAAAACTGATCATACTGCATGCACATTTATGATTATATTTTCACGATTTTTTTTCGCAATTATAAGCTTGCATCGATATTGAAAACATCACATCGCATGCCTGCATCCATTTGACGTTCTAGTTATATTTAAAACCTACAAAACGATGACTTTTAGTTCTTGGGCGGGAAATCAATTTGCCTACCGATACGATTCAATCACACACAGATAAAACAAGGAAATCCTCACAGCCCAACAGTCGAAGGTCAGCAGTAGGAAAAGCGTAAATTGCCTCTTATTTGTGGAGCGCTCACTTCCGGTTGTGTGGAGCGCTGCCCTCAGCCAATCAGAAGCAAGTATTTTGACCCGGTGCATTATGGGACATATCCAAGATGGCGGCGTCTGCCTTCTGGTTCAAGATGGCGGCACGTCCGGTGTCGAAAACTGGCCATTTTGTCGGGATGTGGTCATCTAGTGTCGCAAACTGGACCCGGTATGGGTCCCGCTAGACGTTTTTGGGTCTAGGTGGGCCACTAGTGGTCCGATGGAGTCGTATGGGCATCAATGTGAAACATTCGTGAAGGAGCATCCGAGGGGATGAGTGTGACGTGGAACTGACGTCATTCTGCGCATGCGCAGTAGACAAAGGGTATGGAAATAGACATTTTGGGATCTAAGGGAGCCCCTAATGGGCCGATGGAGTTGTATGAGGTGTCAATGTGAAGCCTATGTGAGGGGGCATCCGATGGGCTGGGTGTGGGGTTGGAATATCGTCATTCTGCGCATGCGCAGTAGACAAAGTGCATGTAAATAGACGTTTTGGGGTCTAGGTGGGCCCGTAGTGGACCGATGGGGTCGAGTGAGGTATCAATGTGAAGCCTATGTGAGGGGGCATCCGAGTGGGTGGACGTGGGGTAGGAATATCGTCATTCTGCGCATGCGCAATAGACAAATTGTATGGAAATAGACGTTTTGGGATGTAGGTGAGCCACTAATGAGCCGATGGAGTTGAGTGAGGTATCAATGTGAAGCATATGTGAGGAGACATCCGATTGGACTAGTGTCTCGACCGTTGTCAACATTCTGCGCATGCGCAGGCAGGGAATTGTGGGAAAAGGGTGTGGAAATAGACGTTTTAGGGTTTAGGTAAGCCCCTAATGATCCTATGATGTCGTATGAGGTCTTATTTTGAAGCTATCGTGAGGGGGGGGGGGCATCCGGAGAAAATGACGATGGAAGGGATCCCGGAGAGAATCGGTGAAATTTTTGGGAAAAGTCACCGAGGTCTGTATATAGGCTCATACTGGCTATATGGGGGGGGGAGGGGTGGTCAAATTTTTTGTGGGTGTTACTATGGCTTGAGGGGTCTCGTTTTTCTCGTCTCGCCGAGAAAATCACAATGGGCAGGGTTTCGGAGCGAATCGGTGAAATTTTTGGGAAAAGTCACCGAGGTCTGTATATAGCCCCATGTAATCCTATACTGGCTATGTGGGGGTACAGGTTCAACCTGGGAAATTCACACACTTTCATTGTGATATGGGTTGTTTGGTCTTGTTTTTCACGTCTCGTCATTTAGAACACGATGGGAGGGGTCCTGGAGCGAATCGGTGAAATTTTTGGAAAAGTACCATGTAGCCCATATAGTCCTATAATGGCTATATGGGGGCATAGGTTCAACCTAGGAAATTCACACACGTTCATTGTGATATGGGTTGTTTGGTCTTGTTTTTCGCGTCTCGTCATTTAGAACACGATGGGAAGGGTCCTGGACCGAAACGGTGAAATTTTTGGGAAAGTACCATATAGCTCATATAGTCTTATACTGGCTCTATGGGGGTATAGGTTCAACCTGGGAAATTCACACACGTTCATTGTGATATGGGTTGTTTGGTTTTGTTTTTCTCGTCTCGTCATTTAAAACACGATGGGAAGGGTTTCGAAGCGAAACGGTGAATTTTTTTCGAAAAGTACCGGGTAGGCCTGTATATAGGCTCATATAGCTCCATACTGGCCATATGGGGGTATAGGTTCGACCTGGGAAATTCACACACGTTCATTGTGATATGGGTTGCTTGGATTTGTTTTTCACGTCTCGTCATTTAGAACACGATGGGAAGGGTTTCGAAACGAAACGGTGAAATTTTTGGAAAAAGTTCACCGAGGCCTGGGTAAGCCCATAGACCTATACTGCATGACTATGAGGGTATAGGCCCATACGGGGTGGACGTTTTGGGTCTAGGTGAGCCTTTAATGATCCTATGGTGTCGCGTGAGGTCTTATTTTGAAGCTCTCGTGGAGGAGCATCCGAATGGACTAATAGTTCGTCCGTTTTCAATATTCTGCGCATGCGCAGTCTGGCCGTAGTATAGAAAGCAGGCATTTTGGGGGGCATGTGAGTGTGTGTTTGGGGTAGAGATGGACCGCTATGGGTCCGAATGGGTCGTGGAAGGTGTCAAAGTGAAGCTTGTGTGGGGTAGAATCAGAATAGCGTGTTTTTAAGTGGAAGTCGTGTCAATCTGCGCATGCGCAGTTGGTTGTAGTAAGTAAAGTGACCATTTTGGGTAGCGCAGGAAGGTATTTGGGGTGGAGAGGGGCCATCCTTGGTCCGATTGTGTCGTGGGAGGGGTCATTTTGTAGCTCTCGGGGTGTACATTCCGTATATGACTACTCACTTACTCACTCACCGTCGTTAGTGCGTCCATGCGTTAAGACGCGCGTTGGGGACGCCTCACGGGCGTTTTGCACGCCTCACTCACTCACTCACACGCACGAGGGCGTCAACGGCCGGTGGTGGTGGTGGGAGCTCCCGTGTGGCAGAGCTCTTGGATCGGAGCTCTTGGAGCTCAAAGCGTGTGGAGCTCAGAGCTCGGAAGTGACATTTGCATATGACCTCTGTGAGGTCACTTCCGCTTCCGTTCACGTGACCGGCACTGACCTCTGACCCCTGAGCGCGCTAACAAAACCGGTTAAAAATTGCGCACAGGGGTCAAAGGTCAGTTCCGGTCACGTGAATGGAAGCGGAAGTGATCTCACAGAGGTCATATGCAAATGTCACTTCCGAGATCTGAGCTCCACACGCTTTGAGCTCCAAGAGGTCCGATCCAAGAGCTCTGCCACACGGGAGCTCCCACCACCACCACCACCGGGCGTTGACGCCCTCGCGCGTGTGATTGAGTGAGTGAATGAGTGAATGAGTGAATGAGTGAGTGAGTGAGTGAGGCGTGCAAAACGCCAGTGAAACGTCCCCAACGCCCGTCTTAACGCATGGACGCACTAACGACGGTGAGTGAGTGAGTGAGTGAGTGGTCATATACGGAATTTAAAAACCCCGAGAGCTGCAAAATGACACCTCCCACGACACAATCGGACCAAGGATGGCCCCTCTCTACCCCAAATACCTTCCTGCGCTACCCAAAATGGTCACTTTACTTACTACAACCAACTGCGCATGCGCAGATTGACGCGACTTCCACTTAAAAACACGGTATTCTGATTCTACCCCACACAAGCTTCACTTTGACACCTTCCACGACCCATTCGGACCCATAGCGGTCCATCTCTACCCCAAACACACACTCACATACCCCCAAAATGCCTGCTTTCTATACTACGGCCAGACTGCGCATGCGCATAATATTGAAAACGGACGAACTATCAGTCCATTCGGATGCTCCTCCACGAGAGCTTCAAAATAAGACCTCACACGACACCATAGGATCATTAAGGGCTCACCTAGACCCCAAAAAATTCCACCCCGTATGGGCCTATACCCTTATAGGCATGCAGTATAGGCCTATGGGCTTACCCAGGCCTCGGTGAACTTTTTCCAAAAATTTCACCGTTTCGTTTCGAAACCCTTCCCATCGTGTTCTAAATGACGAGACGTGAGAAACAAATCCAAGCAACCCATATCACAATGAACGTGTGTGAATTTCCCAGGTTGAACCTGTACCCACACATAGCCAGTATAGGATTACATGAGGCTATATACAGACCTCGGTGACTTTTCCCAAAAATTTCACCGATTCGCTCCGAAACCCATTCTCATGGCATCAGATTGTATATCCCCTATTGTCATATATACCCTCTGATGTCAAAGTGGGGATAATTGCGGCGCGCAGCTTTCATGCGCATGGCTCTCGCCCAATCAACAGCCTCCGTTACTAAATGAAGCGAACTTGTTGAGATTACCGAATGGCGCCGATGATTTCCGAAAAGCTCAGCATGACTTCGGCAAGCCAATCAACATAGGCGTTGTATATCGACGAGAACGAACAGCGGCAAATCTTTGAGGGGCGTCCTGTTTAAAAAACCGGACTGGTATTTGTCGGATGCTCCTCCACGAGAGCTTCAAAATAAGACATCACACGACACCATAGGATCATTAAGGGCTCACCTAGACCCCTAAAAAGTCCACCCCGCATGGGCCTATACCCTTATAGCCATGCAGTATAGGCCTATGGGCTTACCCAGGCCTCGGTGAACTTTTTCCAAAAAATTCACCGTTTCGTTTCGAAACCCTTCCCATCGTGTTCTAAATGACGAGACGTGAGAAACAAATCCAAGCAACCCATATCACAATGAACGTGTGTGAATTTCCCAGGTTGAACCTATACCCCCATATGGCCAGTATGGAGCTATATGAGCCTATATACAGGCCTACCCAGTACTTTTCGAAAATTTCACCGTTTCGCTTCGAAACCCTTTCCATCGTGTTCTAAATGACGAGACGAGAAAAACAAGACCAAACAACCCATATCACAAAGAACGTGTGTGAATTTCCCAGGTTGAACCTATACCCCCATATAGCCAGTATAAGACTATATGGGCTATATGGTACTTTCCCAAAAATTTCACCGTTTCGCTCCAGGACCCTTCCCATCGTGTTCTAAATGACGAGACGTGAAAAACAAGACCAAACAACCCATATCACAATGAACCTGTGTGAATTTCCCAGGTTGAACCTATACCCCCATATAGCCAGTATAGGACTATATGGGTTATATGGTACTTTTCCAAAAAATTCACCGATTCGCTCCAGGACCCTTCCCATCGCGTTCTAAATGACGAGACGTGAAAAACAAGACCAAACAACCCATATCACCTTTAACGTGTGTGAATTTCCCAGGTTGAACCTGTACCCACACATAGCCAGTATAGGATTACATGAGGCTATATACAGACCTCGGTGACTTTTCCCAAAAATTTCACCGATTCGCTCCGAAACCCATTCTCATGGCATCAGATTGTATATCCCCTATTGTCATATATACCCTCTGATGTCAAAGTGGGGATAATTGCGGCGCGCAGCTTTCATGCGCATGGCTCTCGCCCAATCAACAGCCTCCGTTACTAAATGAAGCGAACTTGTTGAGATTACCGAATGGCGCCGATGATTTCCGAAAAGCGCAGCATGACTTCGGCAAGCCAATCAACATAGGCGTTGTATATCGAGGAGAACGAACAGCGGCAAATCTTTGAGGGGCGTCCTGTTTAAAAAACCGGACTGGTATTTGTGATCTGTCAGTTAACTTCCATCATGAACGAGCAAGTAAATGTACCTAGAACCCTGGGATTTACTGCCACATATCTTGGACCTGGCGATTGCGACAGAGAAAAACTACAGGAGGGATCTTATTCATTTGTATTCTCAAGCCTCGAATTACTGTTAAACCAGGAAGAGAACCGCGATTTGCTAATTAAACACGGGAAAACGACGGCAGCTATTGTCGCCGACGTGGCTCATGCGGTGATTCGATGCATGGTAAGTTTATAAATAGGTAAATTATAATAATAAAATAATATTAATAAATTATAATCTAATTTTAAATATAATACTGAAAATTGTGATAATACTGTTATTGTCATTTTTTAATTCAAAGCCAATTTATTTGATAAACATTTGTAAGTTTGAGCAAATTTAAATAAGTTAGTTTGATAAAAAATTTCCATCTGAAAAAAAACCTGAATCAATTATTAAATTAAATCCCAGTTGCTAAACTGAAATCCGTTATTTTCAGACAAAATCTTAATATTATTTATGGTTATAACCAGGGAAACACATTTAACTGCAGATATATTATTATTTAGTACTATGAGGAAATTATGCCAATGAGGTGTTCCGATGCATATTTCTCGTCCACCTTCTCTACTGATTGTTTTTATTACTTACTTGTTGCACAAAAATACATAATAATATATACCTCGCTGAGGTTCAGATGAGTAATTTTGGCTGAGTAATTTTTTCAATATTATTTTTGTGTGACTTTGATTTGTGTTGTGTTATCCTTCCTCACTGAGTTCAAGATCGGCGACATAAAACACAGATATCATTCGATACACATGGCCATAATATAATTTTCAGAAAGACGCACGCTTGTTGATTGTCTGGTCACATCAACCACATGCTTGATTCGATTTCCAGGGTCATTATCACTTAATGCTTACAATAGCTCTCAGCATGAATCGGAATGCTCGCCTATCCAATGTTGTTTACAATATGACCGCCCGTCTCCACGCGGTGATCAGCTGTGATGACGTAGTCAGCCGAAAAATATAACGCGCTCTCTCACTGGCTAAGCCGAAAAGACACAAGGCGGCTGCGCGCCACGCATTTCTATAGTGGTGAAGTCAGAGTCTTGTTTACCGACGGTTTGGAGGTTACAAACTCTGACGTTGGGAGAATGTCCGAAACCCTGCCCATTGTGCTTTTCTCGGCGAGACGAGAAAAACGAGACCCCACAAGCCATATTAACACCCACAAAAAAAATTGACCACCCCTCCCCCCCACCCCCATATAGCCAGTATGAGCCTATATACAGACCTCGGTGACTTTTCCTAAAAATTTCACCGATTCGCTCCGGGACCCCTTCCATCGTCATTTTCTCCGGATGCCCCCCCCCCCCCATCCCCTCACGACAGCTTCAAAATAAGACCTCATACGACATCATAGGATCATTAGTGCCTCACCTAAACCCTAAAACGTCTATTTCCACACCCTTTTCCCACAATTCCATGCCTGCGCATGCGCAGAATGTTGACAACGGTCGAGACACTAGGCCAATCGGATGTCTCCTCACATATGCTTCACATTGATACCTCACTCAACTCCATCGGCTCATTAGTGGCTCACCTAGATCCCAAAACGTCTATTTCCATACACTTTGTCCATTGCGCATGCGCAGAATGACGATATTCCTACCCCACATCCACCCAGTCGGATGCCCCCTCACATAGGCTTCACATGGATACCTCACTCGACCCCATCGGTCCACTACGGGCCCACCTAGACCCCAAAACGTCTATTTACATGGTCTTTGTCTACCGCGCATCCGCAGAATGACGATATTCCAACCCCACACCCAGCCCATCGGATGCCCCCTCACATAGGCTTCACATTGATACCTCATACAACTCCATCGGCCCATTAGGGGCTCCCCTAGATCCCAAAATGTCTATTTCCATACCCTTTTTCTACTGCGCATGCGCAGAATGACGTCAGTTCCACGTCACACTCATCCCCTCGGATGCTCCTTCACGAATGCTTCACATTGATACCTCATACGATTCCATCGGACCATTAGTGGCCGACCTAGCCCCCAAAACGTCTCGCGGGACCCATACCGGGTCCAGTTTTCGACACTAGATGACCACATTCCGACAAAATGGCCAGTTTTCGACACCGGACGTGGCGCCATCTTGAACCAGAAGGCAGACGCCGCCATCTTGGATATGTCCCATAATGCACCGGGTCAAAATACTCGCTTCTGATTGGCCGAGGGCAGCGCTCCACACAACCGGAAGTGAGCGCTCCACAAATAAGAGGCAATTTACGCTTTTCCTACTACTAAGGTCCACGGGCCGCTTAGGCCCCGGAAGCTCCGAAATTCCAGATCTCCAGAGATGCGTTCTTATTTTTTTCTAATGCGTTACGGTTATTATAGTCTGTCCATTTTAATTAGTCGTCTATCTTGGAGCTTGTCAAAAATCAGTAATTAACCCTGCATAAATTTTCGTTTTGCATCGTGTATAACAAACTGAATTCTACAAAATGACCACCATTACTCCGTGATATCGATAATATATCACGTTTGAAATAACTTTGTAATTCTCTCCACATAAAACTCCAGTACAGTTGTTTCATGTACCGGGTCTCAGTTACATAGAGAGACGTCATAATGTATTCGTGTTTACTAGCACAAAGGTCAACAATGCCGTGTATGGTAATAGAGGTGTGTGCGGTTTATCATTCGGGAATTTCACTGGTCATGGCATATGAGCGTCCCTCCCACGGACGGCCTGTTATTACTTTTACGGCATCAATGAACTTTCTCTCCATGTAACTGAGGCCCGGTATTGGAGTTTTATATGGATAGAATTACAAAGTTATTTCAAGCGTGATATATCATCGATATCACGGAGAAACGGTAGTCATTTTGTAAAGTTCAGTTCGTTCTACACGATGTAAAAAAGAAAATTTATGCAGAGTTAACTACTGATTTTTGACAAGCTTCAAAGTAGACGACTAATTAAAATGGACATACTTTAACTACAGATAATTGCATACTTAAATCGCTATACACAAGTTTATATTCAGATTAGACTGAAAGACTCCGTCGGATTGCTGGATTAACATAGTCAGAAAGGAGCTTTGTGAAAATGGTTTTCAGTTCGTTTGGGATGAACAAGGCGTGCATAATGAAACATTGTTTTACACGGAATTTAGGCAAAGAATTACTGATAGATATACAGACTGTACACGGGGAAACAAGCAAGATGTCAAAAGCTAGTTTATATAGATACCTTACTGATAGTTATACCCTACAGTTTTATTTACGTGAGAGTAACTGAGTAAGGGGAGGTAACTGCCGTTTTCTACAGAATGCAAGCTATTATGTAATTTTTTTTACTATCATATAATAAAAAATAATTACCTACAAAAAGGACACTGAACAATACAAATATGACAAACTACACTAATTTTATTTAATTCACAGGAAGGCAATTTTGTTTAATGCAACCTAATGCTATCTCAATGCTTTTTAAATGGAGCACTAAATCTTTTTATTGGGCAAAATATTTACAACTACAAAATAATTAGGACATACATAAATAATTCAGGGATTCATACAAGTAACTTTTTACAACTGGTAATCAGGGGTAATATTTATTTGAAAACTCAATTCAGACCTTCGAAATTGACGAAAACTAATAAATATTAAATAAAACAATATAAAATCATTGAGAATGGTAGTAAATTTGAAGAAATACTCGAATTCAAGAAAATACCAAAAACTGAATCCACTCATTTGAGTACAAAAATACTCAAATATTCGACTCGTATGAATCCCTGTAATTGTATCTCATATCAACAGTAATACAGAGTGAATGAATTAGTATTTTAGCTATCGGCAAATGAATCAATATCCTGTCATAAAACTAATATTTTTCTCTGAATTCACATTCAGAACAAGCAATACAGAAAACAATATATTTCAAACAGCACTAATAAATCTAAATATTTTAATTAACCAGCACTTGAAATGATTTCAACTAGCAAAAAATATTGATGAAGTACATTAATATTCACAAAAAAAGAAGAGAAAAAATGGCACGATGGTTGATATCTATTATATTTAGATTTATGTACAGCTTCTGAAGCTGTCATAAATTAAATGGACCACTAAATTTGAACATTTCATATTGTGCAAGAGTTACAAGCAACTAGCACTAGTACAAAACCACATATATTTCAAATCGAAGCTAAGTGAATAAATTATTTATATTATTGATGATATACAGCACTACGAAATACAATAATATTTACAAATAAAGAATAACAAAGAAAGCACAGTGGAAAATGGCATCTCAACCGATCGGTGTCTTTATAACCAGGACAAAGTTGGGGACATCCAGTTATCTTGTATCCTGAATAATAAAATTAACATTTAATATTAGCTTCACATTCTTCTAATTCACAGTATTCACATTCTTAAATTCACATCCATTTTAGTGGATATTTTATTAAAAATTAGGAAAATGAAGAAAAATCTAGATGTAGAAATTTATTTTTTAATGAAAATCAATGTCTAGACATGTAGTTCTTATTAAAACAATACCAATGAAAAGCTTGTAAAAACAGTATCACAAAAGCATGTCTGTCTGTGTTACAGTTGTATTAATACAGATGTGTGTATTAGCCATTGCGTTTTTAAAGGATCAGAACAAAAACAACAATCCTTACCTCTTAAATGAACTGTCACTTGAGAAATGGCTAAGTGTGTTTTTACCTTGGTTATCCAGGTTGGTTTTGAACCAACAGAAAATATTAAAATCAATAGCGTACAGGGAATGTCTGTACGGTATATTAATTATTTAATAAATACAATGGATTAATGTTAGAATAACTCAATTACATGTATGATTGTTGAAATCAGTGAGGTAACCAATGTCTATATGGTACCAGCTTTATATACTAAATAATTTAATTTCGGTATTTTTTCTTAATATTTTTAATTGGTACTTTTTTTTTACATCTAAACTAGTTATATTTTAAATAATTACATTCAATAGCTAAGGAATAAATTCTCTTACTATTTTTAATTAGGCATTCTTCAGTAATTTTATTAATATCCAAACTAGTTATTGTTTATATAGACCAATTATATTTTAAATAATTTTATTTATATCTAAACTATTATTAGATCTAAACCAGTAACTGGGTGCCATATTTTAGCATTTTTCCATCTTATATCTTTATAATAATAAAAGCTAAAATTTATCAATCATAAATCAAAGTCTAATATCAAAGTAATTACGAAATTTTACAATGCTAAGCATCATGGAGGGTCCAGTTTTCGCTACATCGTGGTCGATTTTTTTAAAATATAAAATACTATAATTTTATATAATATATACGCTTATATGGTGCAGTGAGATGAATGGAGGGGTCGGGTCCTGGCTGTCCCCTGCTAAGACAATGGCTTGGGTAGCTAGGATAATCGCTACTCCTCGCTGTGCCATAGAGCGCTTAGTCGCGGCGATGCCTTGATCACTGCCGCATTGGTCTGTGTGACGGATTGGTCTCAGTGACGGACTGGTCTGAGTGACGGCGGGAGCACTTCGGGTACTGTTGTTTAAACGCGTTCCTACCACAAGCCTGTCAAAGCGGTGACCTTTGACCCATGACGTCACAGAGTGAACCAGTCCGCCGTAGCATTAGCATTAGTATACGTAAACAAGTAATGTTGCTCCAATATTTTTCGACTGTATTCTCGTACTTTGGAGGCATCATACCTCGTCGGTGTGTTGTTGGAGGGTGTAGCAACACGAATGGAGATGGATTCAAGTTGCACCCGTGGCCAAACGGGGAACAAATCGGGGAGAAATTCGACGAAATTTGTGCAAAACACGTGGGGAAAGCCGACGAAATGGTCTCGCATTTATTTCGCTCACTTCACTGACGACAGCTATGCAAAAACAGAGATGGCAAAAATGTGTGGATATCCCCCTATACTGAAAGAAGCTATTTCCAAGATCAAGACAAATAAATCTTTAACAGAAAGAGCAAATAGACAACCCCTCAGTCTGCCGGAGTGCGTGAGTTATACAGGGACGACCGACCTCGTGGACTCGGCAAGCGACAAACCGTTCCCGCGAACAAGCACTGTAAATCTCCCGGCATGTTTGGGCCCACACCGCTTCCATCGTCTCCTCGAACAGTCCATCCTGAATCCTACAGCTATTAACTGAACTGTAATAATCAATGTACTTTTAATCAACTTATTCCCGTATATAGGAAATTCACTTCTGGCACCAGCTTGTCCTGATTATTTGGTGTCTTTTTGTATCTCCATGTGAGCACACACATTCTATGTTTTTTTGATACAATAAATTGAAATTGATCACCCGGAAGAGTAACTGAAACCAACAGAAAGGTGTGAAGCAAACAATTTTTTATGGGAGGGTGTCCAAGAGGGAGAGTGAGAGAATTAAGGTTTAACGTCGCGCGTTCAGCAACAGGGTGTCCAAAAGAAATAAACGGCTTCTCCACAGGTGAATTAGTTATTGTTTCAACATCAAATAGCTTCCTTTGGAATTGAAACTTTGTTTTCATTTGAGAGGACCTATTCACAGGTATGGATTAGCTCCCGTTTTAACATCAAATCGCTAACAATAATTGACAAACACATAATAAAATTAAGCACGTAAGCAATGTAAATAAGCCGGCCTGCCACGGTATAACAATGTGTCCGTCCCGTAAGAAATGAAAAATAATGAACCATACAATGCCAATAAACACACACATATAAAAATAAAGGCGTAAATAACTACATAGTATGCTCTTACAATAACAAATTATCTGTAGATTTTAAATGAATATATATATTATAGTGACATCCACAATAAGCCAAGCCGGCCTAGTTTCCTTTTTGCTATATTATTTAGAAGTTTTTTAGCACGGAAGAGTAAATTTACGATCCTGTGCATTATAATAACTGCTTTATGCCTAAAAAAATGCCAGATAAAAGCAGAAATGTATAAAGATTATTGTAAGATCCACAGATAATTGTAATTTCGTGTATAAAGCATGTAATCAGTGTATTTAAACCGGCCTGCCACAGCCTGACACGGCCTGCCACAGGCTTGAAACAGGCCCGACATCAGGACGACCCAGTTTGACCCCAGATTCGCTTGTATATGGCTCAGATCTATGACTCGATAAATTCTCCTCCTCCTAGTTTCATGATCGCTTACTGCCTCTACATTCTATTCAGTTCCAAGACCTGTATAATCTCCAACGTCACAGTCTTCAACGTGGTTAACGCTGAAATCGGAATCTGTATCAGAGCTTGCACCCTATCTGTGTTATCCGCCATGTTTGACTCTGGCCGCTTCACTGTGTGACGTCACAAGGTAATCGCCGGGCGGATTTACTGGGAGTAAAAATCAGGCACTTTGGAGCCGTATTTCAGGATATTGCATCATCGCTAAAATTTTGAAAAATAATTCTAAAAAATAAAGCAGGCCACAGGGAACTGCTTTTTATTGGTTTTACCCATTCAAAAATTGTGATAACATTCCCCTTTAAAATACAGATGTGTTGTATAGAAAATACTCGTTCATTATATAGATTGAGTACATTTGTATACTTAGCTGAGAGTAGAAGAAGTCAAATATTAAGTGGCTAAATTATGTAGTTATGGAACTCCTCAGTCCGCATATGTAAAGGTAATATATGAATATTTTACAGAAATAAATTGGAACATAATGTATGCAGATTTATGGTTCTATTTTCACGTATGTTTGGCATTTATAAGCACTCATCGATATTGAAAAAAATCATACTTCATGCCTGATTCCAT
Organism: Hanleya hanleyi; assembly: GCA_036873755.1. Taxonomy (NCBI): domain Eukaryota; kingdom Metazoa; phylum Mollusca; class Polyplacophora; order Lepidopleurida; family Hanleyidae; genus Hanleya; species Hanleya hanleyi. Next base: position 43,066 of record JAVTVY010015952.1, read on the forward strand.
TTGACTTTCTACTTATATTTAACATATTAAAAAAAACACATAAAAAAACGAAGACCTTTACCTCATGGGACATTAGAACCAATATGATAGCGATTCGTTTACACAATGCTAAAATGAGCGATCCTCACAGCCTGACAGGCGAGGGTCCAGGGGCCGCCTATAGGCCCCGGAAGCTCCGGGTCTCCGATTGCCGGAAATGCGTTTTACGCCTTTTTCCCGGAAACAAATCTCAACACAATGTATATAGATTTATGGTTCTATTTTCACATTTGTTTCGCATAAACCCGCATCGATATTGAATAATATGTGTAATATGACTCCTTTTGACTTCCTGGTTTGACACAAACAGTTCAGGCCTATAACACACCACCTGCCACTCTATATGTATTTTTTATGTGTGCACATGTTCAGTTAGGATGCTGAAAACGGGGGGGGGGGCAAAGATATTCGGATCACCACCTAAATCAAAAGTGACCCCTCCCCCCGGTTTCCGACGCCACAACGATGATTTAAATTAAACGGCATCATATCACTTTCCGATCCATATGTCATTTCATAACTGTGAACATTAAACTTTTGCTGAAAATATCACAATAATACTGTATAGAATATTAAACTGTGTATCATGGACTATATCTCGTAGCCATGGCGAAACATCGACTAGAAAAATGAAACTAATATCACTCATCATTCTGGAAATTAAAACGTGACCATGGTAAAATACTGGCTAGTAAAAAAATGAAACTGATATATTTTCCGGAGATGAAATATCACTACTGTAGTATAGCATTCAGCAAAGCTTGCATATACAACATTCAGTTTATTACCCGTTTTGCACTTCGCAAACGGTAGATCGAAGCTGCCAATGCTTCATTATCAAATCCACAGGGCTAAGTAGCACTGTTTTGTCAGAGATCTTTTTAAAAATTTACAATTTTTTTTAAACATCTTGGAAACACTGAATTATTATATAGCTTACTATAATACTCATACATGGTCATATTTTAAAGCGCGAGCCCGTGTTTTTCAGCCCGTGCCCAGCTGTATGGGCACATTGAGCAGTTGAATGGCTTTTCACCAGTATGAGTTCTTTCATGTTGCCTTATGTTTCCACTCTGTTTACAGCTGTATGGGCACAGTGGACATTTATATGGCTTTTCATCAGTATGAGTTCTTTCTTGTTGCCTTAGGTTTCCACTCTGTTTACAGCTGTATGGGCACAGTGGACATTTATATGGCTTTTCACCAGTATGAGTTCTTTCATGACGCTTTAGGCTTCCACCCTGTTTACAGCTGAATGGGCACAGTGGACATTTATATGGCTTTTCACCAGTATGAGTTCTTTCATGACGCTTTAGGCTTCCACTCTGTTTACAGCTGAATGGGCACAGTGGACATTTATATGGCTTTTCACCAGTAGGAGTTCTTCCATGTTGCTTTAGTCTTTCACTCTGTTTACAACTGTATGGGCACAGTGGACATTTATATGGCTTTTCACCAGTATGAGTTCTTTCATGCTGCTTTAGGCATCCACTTGTTGTACTGCTATATGGGCATATTTAGTACATGTATTTGAATGGCTTTTCACCAGTATGAGTTATTTCATGTTGCCTTAGGTTTCCACTCCGTTTACAGCTGTATGGGCACAGTGGACATCTATATGGCTTTTCACCAGTATGAGTTCTTTCATGCTGCTTCAGGCATCTACTCGTTATACTGCTATATGGGCATACTGAGCATTTGAATGGCTTTTCACCAGTATGGGTTCTTTTATGCTGCCTTAGGTTTTCACTCCGATTACAGCTGTATGGACATAGTGGACATTTATATGGCTTTTCACCAGTATGAGTTTTTTCATGACGCTTTAGGCTTCCACTCTGTTTACAGCTGAATGGACACAGTGGACATTTATATGGCTTTTCACCAGTATGAGTTCTTTCATGTTGCCTTAGTTTCCCATTCTGATTACAACTGAATGGGCACAGTGGACATTTGAATGGCTTTTCACCAGTATGAGTTCTTTCATGTTGCCTTAGGCTTCCACTCCGCTTAAAGCTGAATGAGCACAGTGGACGTTTATATGGTTTTTCAACAGTATGAGTTATTTCATGCTGCTTTAGGTGTCCAAGTTTTCCCAAAAATACGGGCAACATGGGCATTTGTATGGCAGATCTCCAGTATACATTTCTTCATGAAACGTTACACTACGGCTGCTTGCACAGCAATATGCCCCTTTTGCTTTGTTGCCACTTTTATGTGGGTGTAATTTAACAAGTGCTGACGTTGACTTGGGTGAGTCTTCTCTGGATTCTATAATGTCTCTCTTTGTTTCACAGTGATCAGTAGCTGGTTCCCCAATATGCGAATCAATTTGTGATTATCCTGGTACAAGGTTACTGGATAATGTCTGCCTGGTCCAATTTGTGATTATCCTGGAACAAGATTACTGGATAATGTCTGTCTGGTCCGATGGTCATATTGTCAGCTGCTGTATAGTTGTCTGAATTATCCTAAAACAAGGAACCAACCAATAATCAGATATCCCCAGATATATCAGTTAGATATTGTTAAAGCTCAGATTCAAATGTGACTTAAATCAGCATCGAATGACTTTTCAAATTGTGTTTTTGTCGTTTTTTATTTAAATGCTTTTTCTTATGCATCATACATGGACTTATGACATCTGAATAACCAAAATAGTATTTCCATGTAATAGCACAGCAGATATGGCGACTTTGAAAACATTAGCTTCGTTTTGGTTCAAGGTGTCATTGTTTAGACCATAAACAAATCCATCCTAAAATGTAGGCGAAAAGTTAAAAAACAGACAAAAGCCCAATTTCAACCTACAGTTGACGCTGTTTTATGTCAATTTAGACTGTGAGCATTAACAAAATCAAACTTGGGTATTTTCTTTGATCAAAACAAAGCTTATTATGCAAAGTTACAAAAAATTATTTTTGACTTTACTAAACACCGTATTAGAGCATTCACATAGCAGGTCACATGACGATGTGTGGAGAGAAAAATGCATCGAAATAGCCAGAGTTTTAATATGTGTCGCGTGGCAGAAATGTCGTTCTGATGTCACCGCAACTAACACGTGCTGCGATTACTGTAGCATTGAATGCCACGAGGGCTATTTTTCAGCTGTAGTTTTCGCTGTCAAAACACGTGCTGTGGATATAACCCTTTTTCATCACTCTAAACTTAGGTGTTAACTTACTGAACGCCTAAATTGTAACACTTATTGAACGCGTATTTGTGTTCAAGTCGTTGACTTTCATGTTCAAATTGTTAACTTCCATGTTCAATTTTGAACTTTAACCTTCAAACCATTAACGCAGGTATTCAAATACAGAACGCATTACTGAACAACTTTAACACACGTTTTCAAAGTTTGAACAATAGCATTCTAAGCTGTAACATAAGTGTTCACAACTTTAACACGCATGTTAAAATTGTTCAATAATGCGTTCTGTATTTGGATACATGCGTTAATGGTTTGGATGCTAAAATTCCAATCTGAACATGGAAGTTAATAATTTGAACAGAATTGCGCGTTCAATAAGTGTTACAATTTAGGCGTTCAATAAGTTAACACCTAAGTTCGCAGTGCATGCTACCCCATCTACTCTTCCTAGTGATCATGGTGACGAATCAGCTCATACATGTAGCATCCTACATCTTAAAAAATGCATGTATGGGATTTCACACTAAAAACTGGAGTGTTACAGTTAACACTTTAAGGGTATAAGCACTGATTGACCAAGTATTTGGGAGTATTACTTTCCTCGTTTCAACGTTGAAAACTAGCAACCATGACACTTGACAAGCTACTCGCGGAATACTTGTGTTAAAAATTTATCTAAGATGAAGATTTCCAACATTTTAGCGTTCATCAAGTTCACAGCAGACACTCTTGCAGGGTTAGCTACAACACTTCCCTTTCATGTGTGTACATAATAGAATAACTGGAAATATCCATTTTAACTCGCTTTCTAGCCATAATACTTATTTGTATTGACAACAACAGGATAATGTAAGGTTTCTGAAGTTTTTATCACAGATTCACAGCCTTTTTCTAATGAGTCGACTACCCCTTCAAATTTTCCATTTTGTGAGTCACGCACGTACCAGTGAGTGTAATGTTGTTCATTTGTTGTATTTATGATAGTTATATAAATTTGATCATATACATTGATAGGCTAAACCCTCTTCTATCACTAGCAAAGGTAACACTTAGAGTAGAAGGGAAAACTGGACAATTGGCTGCCTGAAATGTCTTGAAAATTAGCCTCTGAATGTCACACACGTAACGCTGGAATTGCCCTGTAAATCAATTTGACGCAGAATTTGGGGCTCTTATACTTAACTGGGTTAAGCTCGATTGACATTCCATTGAATAAAATGTTTCTTTTTTCAATATCTTCCTCGTATCGAGATTGACAAGTGAGTGAATTTTCAGCATTACTCTATATGGTCAATTTCATTTATTTTTATTTTTTTTGTTCTTCTTTCAATATCTTCCTATTAAAATGGAAAACAGAGGGAAGAGATACAGAACTACCGGAAATTAAAATATCCCACTTTGGATATTGTTTTTTGATACACTTCCATATCTTTAAACTGGCATATTTTGTAGTTATTCTGTTCGTATAAAGACTAGATATAGGGCTAGGTCTCTCCTTCAGTGGAACTACCAGGTCTACATAAAGACATCATACAACAGTGGTGGAGATGGGGAGATAATGCACATGGCGAGAAAAAGTCGGCAAAATTATACAATCGCATTGGCAATTTCGTGAAGTAGATCGTCTTGTTTTTGTAATTTTGATGCCGAAATTCGCCATTGCCGTTTAATATGAAAATCTGTCAAAATATCCCAATTAGGATATATTTCAATATCAAAACTTGGATTTAATATCTCAAGTGGGATACATATCACAGTTAGTCCTTCTCTGACCCAATGCAACAAAAATTCAGCTTCGTCCGTCTAAAATTGATCTGCATGTAATTTCTTCTTCAGTTCCGCCAGTTCCGGTGCTCTAAGTTCATGTAGAATAAGGGAAATCAGCCAGACTAACTTTCCATCGTCCCCATTGATTTCCATTGTCTCTATTGTGAGTAGTTAATTTACATATAATTTCTACACTGAGGTTTAGCCTTGTAATCTTTGTGGACTGGGCAACTTGTACAGGAAGGAATACTAATTGTAGGCCTAATGTATAAAGGGGATTTATTATTTCAAGAGAACCGTACACTTATATTAGTTAGAATTCCAGTTGACGGAACGTAATTTTTTCAAGAAGTATGTACTGGATATTATTATATAACATGAAATATAGCTAGGCTTTCAAAATTGATACCAGGGGTATGCAACTGATGATGGACCTGAGGTCGAAGAATATGACTGACGTTGACCTATTTTCTCGAGGTCAAAAACGGTATGTTAAGTGCCAAAATGCACTTCAAGTTTGACATTGTCAGCATCATTGTTGTGGCTGTGGTTGTCTTCCAGATCAATCTAGCGAATTTTGTATGTGTTGCAACAGCCTCATGCTTCAACATTAACTTAAAACCATGCTGTATCGGCTGAGTTGTTGAAACACTCACCATCTCCAAGCTCTGAAATACCGCATCACTGCCAGAATATGGAATAAGGGATGACTGCAGCTTGCAGCCGGTGCGTCTGGCAGCAGCGGTGCGTCTCTCAGGAGTGCGCCTCGCAGTAATCAAGGGACAGAACTCTGCACGGTACTTTTCGCCTATTTAAACTGCGACCATAATATTTACACAGCTGTAACAGAAAATTGAATCAGTTTTTTCAAATGCCATAAGTTAGCGTGCTGTTGTTGTTTTTCTATTTGCTTATTGTAATTTCCAGTAACACGTTAATGGCGCAGAACACATGTATTTAGCGCGAATTATTTTCCCAATAAAATTTATCATTGTATTGCTGCAGGCAGAAATCTCGGTGCGTCTCCCAGTAATGCCGTGTGTAGGTCAGTATACGGCTGCATACACAAATCTTGGTGCGTCTCCCAGTAATGCCGTGTGTTGAGCATTGTATTGCTGCAGATACAGATCTCGGTGCGTCTCCCAATAGTACCGTGTTTTGATACTTATATAGCTGCAGACAGAAATGTCGGTGCGTCTCCCAGTACTGCCGTGTGTGGGGCAGTATATGGCTGAAGAGAAAAATCTCGGTGCGTCTCCCAGTAATGCCGTGTGTGGGTCAGTATATGGCTGCAGATAGAAATCGCGGTGCGTCTCCCAGTAATGCGTTCGCTGAGCATTGTATTGCTGCAGATGCAAATCTCGGTGTGTCTCCCAGTAGTACCGCGTTTTGATACTTATTTTGCTGCAACCAAAAAATTCGGTGCGTCTCCCAGTAATGCCGTGTGTGTGGCAGTATATGGCTGCAGAGAGAAATATCGGTGCGTCTCCCAGTAGTACCGTGTTTTGATACTTATTTTGCTGCAAACAAATAATTCAGTGCGTCTCCCAGTAATGCCGTGTGTGGGGCAGTATATGGCTGCAGATAGAAATCTAGGTGCGTCTCCCAGTAATACCGTGCGTTGAGCATTGTATTGCTCGCAGTAATGCCGTGTGTGGGGCAGTATATGGCTGCACACAGAAGTCTCGGTGCGTCTCCCAGGAATGCCGTGTGTGGGTCAGCATACGGCTTCAGATAGAAATTTCAGTGCGTCTCTCAGTAATACCGTGTGTTTAGCATTGTATTGCTGCAGAGACGAATCTCGGTGCGTCTCACAGTAATGCCGTGTGTGGGGCAGTATATGACTGCAGAGAAATATCTCGGTGCGTTTCTCAGTAATGCCGTGTGTGGGTCAGTATAACGCTGCAGAAAGAAATCTCGGTGCGTCTTCCAGTAATGCCGTGTGTGGTGCAGTATATGGCTGCAGAGAGAAATCTCTGTGCGTCTACCAGTAATGCCGTGTGTGTCAGTATATGGCTGCAGAGAGAAATCTCGGTGCGTCTCCCAGTAATGCCGTGTGTGGGTCAGTATATGGCTGCAGAGAGAAATATCGGTGCGTCTCCCACTAGTACCGAGTTTTGACACTTGTATTGCTGCAGCCAAAAAATTCGGTGCGTCTCCCAGTAATGCCGTGTGTGGGGCAGAATGGCTGCAGAGAGAAATCAGTAATGCCGTATGAACATTGTATTGCTGCAGAGACAAATCTCGGTGCGTCTCGCAGTAATGCCGTGTGTGGGGCAGTCTCGGTGCGTCTCCCAGTAATGCCGCAGTATATGGTTGCAGGGAGAAATCTCGGTGCGTCTCCCAGTAATGCCGTGTGTGGGTCAGTATATGGTTGCAGGGAGAAATCTCGGTGCGTCTCCCAGTAATGCCGTGTGTGTGGTAGTATGTAGCTGCAGGGAGAAATCTCGGTGCGCCTCACCAGTAATGCCGTGTGTTGAGCATTGTATTGCTGCAGAGATACATCTCGGTGCGTCTCGCAGTAATGCCGTGTATGGGTCAGTTTACGGCTGCAGACAAAAACCTCGGTGCGTCTCCCAGTAATGCCGTGTGTTGAGCATTGTATTGTTGCAGAGAGAAATCTCGGCGAGTCTCCCAGTAATGCCGTGTGGGTCAGTATATGGCTGCAGACAGAAATCTCGGTGCGTCTCCCAGTAATGGCGTGTGTGAGTCAGTAATAGTGACTACAGACAGAAATTTCAGTGCGTCTCCCAGTAATGCCGTGTGGGTCAGTATATGGCTGCAGAGGGAAATCTCGGTGAGTCTCGCAGTAATGCCGTGTGTGGGTCAGTATATGACTGCAGACAGAAATCTCAGTGCGTCTCCCAGTAATGCCGTGTGTGGGTCAGTATATGGCTGCAGAGGGAAATCTCGGTGCATCTCCCAGTAATGCCGTGTGTGGGGCAGTATATGGCTGCAGAGAGAAATCTCGGTGCGTCTCCCAGTAATGCCGTTGGTTGAGCATTGTATTGCTGCAGATACAAATCTCGGTGCGTCTCGCAGTAATGCCGTTTGTAGGGCAGTATATGACTGCAGAGAGAAATCTCGGTGCCACTGGCAGCAATACAAGTAATGCCGTCAGTATATGACTGCAGAGACGGTGCCACTGGCAGCAATACAATGGGCATTACTGGGAGACGCTCCGAGATTTCTGTCTGCAGCCATATACTGCCCCACATACGGCCTTACTGCGAGACGCACCGAGATTTGTCTCAGCAGCAATACAATGCTCAACACACGGCATTACTGGGAGACGCACCGAGATTTGTCTTCGCAGCAATACAATGCTCAACACACGGCATTACTGGGAGACGCACCGAGATTTGTCTTTGCAGCAATACAATGCTCAACATCCGGCATTACTGGGAGAGGCACCGAGATTTCTGTCTGCAGTCATATACTGACCCACACACGGCATTACTGGGAGACGCACCGAGATTTCTGTCTGCTATGCTGTTCTATTTGTTCCAATTTGATCTCGCGCGTCGACTTGCAGAAGTCGACGCACGACGCGCGACGCGAAAAGTCGACGTCGTGTTTTGAAACGTGACGTCGCCCTTTCCGTCGCGCGTCGACTTTTACAATGTTAAAGAGATAGGCCAAAAGCCGTCGTCGTGTTTCAAAAGTCGCGTCGAATTTTGCCCTATCTCCTAACATTGTGAAAGCCAACGCGCAACGCGCGACGGAGAGGGCGACGTCGCCTTTCGAAACCCAACGTCGACTTTTTCCGTCGCGCGTCGACTTTTAAAAAGTAAGGGTAGGAATACACCCGAGCCGTTGCGTTGGCGTAGGCGGCAACGCTCGCGACAACGCATTTGTCTGTGCATTCACCATATGCGTCTTTTGGCTGCGATGGAGGCTGCGTATATGCCAATACCTAATTTAAATAACATAACGTATGGTAATTCAGCACCAAGTAGGCGCCAAAGTGTGCATAATAATGTCCTTGACCTTCCAAAGGCAATGCGTAGGCATGTGCAGCGCGTCAAAATATGGGAAATTCCCAATTCCAACGGCAACGCAAAGCTATAACGCAACCGATACTCAACGCAATGCGAATAGTGTGTTCACCACTTCTTTTTGCAACTTGTTCAATTTGTTGCGACAACGCACATGCGAATCGTATTGCGCTGACGGCTCTGGTGTACTCCTACCCTAAGTCGACGCGCGACGGACATTCGCGTCGCGCGTCGACTTTTGGTCACAGGGCTAAGTAGCACTGTTTTGTCAGAGATTTTTTTCAAAATTTAAAATTTAATTTTTTTAAATTTTAAAATTTAATTTTTTTAAATTTTAAAATTTAATTTTCTTAAATTTTAAAATTTTAATTTTTTTTTAACATCTTGGAAACAGTAAATTTATTACATAGCTTATTATAATACTCATACATGGTCATATTTAAAGAGCGAGCCCGTGTTTGCCAAGCATGGACAATTACACTTTAAAGTATTCTCCCAGTAATGCCGGTTGACAATATGGCTGCAGAAAATCTCGCTGAGTAACACCAGTTCTGTTAAATCAGTATATGCGATCGAACCAGTGCCAAAGTCTGTATGCGTTGAACGAGGACATGCTATAGTTTATGTGGACATGTCATTATCCCAACAACTGTTACTAATTATCACCGTACACCCAGATGAAGCCCGATGTTACGCTGAATTTTCTTTCCTTGGACAAGATCGTGGCCAGAAAATGTCAATGCAAACCGCATTGAACAGGCAGATTTGGCTAGTCATGTCTTCAATCACCGCATAAATTGGTCTGCTTTTTCAAGCAGGGTGTCAATACATAACGTACCTGTGCTAACATTACTCCATGACATCGCCCTATGGTAAATCCATGCGTGTTTTCTTGTATTCAAACCATTTTAACTTCAATCCCGGCTTCTGGCTGCAGAGAGAAATCTCGGTGCGTCTCCCAGTAATGCCGTGTGTGAGTCAGTATATGACTACAGACAGAAATCTCAGTGCGTCTCCCAGTAATGCCGTGTGGGTCAGTATATGGCTGCAGAGGGAAATCTCGGTGAGTCTCGCAGTAATGCCGTGTGTGGGTCAGTATATGACTGCAGACAGAAATCTCAGTGCGTCTCCCAGTAATGCCGTGTGTGGGTCAGTATATGGCTGCAGAGGGAAATCCCGGTGCATCTCCCAGTAATGCCGTGTGTGGGGCAGTATATGGCTGCAGAGAGAAATCTCGGTGCGTCTCCCAGTAATGCCGTTGGTTGAGCATTGTATTGCTGCAGATACAAATCTCGGTGCGTCTCGCAGTAATGCCGTTTGTAGGGCAGTATATGACTGCAGAGAGAAATCTCGGTGCCACTGGCAGCAATACAATGCTCAACAAACGGCATTACTGGGAGACGCTCCGAGATTTCTGTCTGCAGCCATATACTGCCCCACATACGGCCTTACTGCGAGACGCACCGAGATTTGTCTCAGCAGCAATACAATGCTCAACACACGGCATTACTGGGAGACGCACCGAGATTTGTCTTTGCAGCAATACAATGCTCAACACACGGCATTACTGGGAGACGCACCGAGATTTGTCTTTGCAGCAATACAATGCACAACATCCGGCATTACTGGGAGAGGCACCGAGCTTTCTGTCTGCAGTCATATACTGACCCACACACGGCATTACTGGGAGACGCACCGAGATTTCTGTCTGCTATGCTGTTCTATTTGTTCCAATTTGATCTCGCGCGTCGACTTGCAGAAGTCGACGCACGACGCGCGACGCGAAAAGTCGACGTCGTGTTTTGAAACGTGACGTCGCCCTTTCCGTCGCGCGTCGACTTTTACAATGTTAAAGAGATAGGCCAAAAGTCGACGTCGTGTTTCAAAATTCGACGTCGAATTTTGCACTATCTCCTAACATTGTGAAAGCCGACGCGCAACGCGCGACGGAGAGGGCGACGTTGCCTTTCGAAACCCAACGTCGACTTTTTCCGTCGCGCGTCGAAAGTAAGGGTAGGAATACACCCGAGCCGTTGCGTTGGCGCAGGCGGCAACGCTCGCGACAACGCATTTGTCTGTGCATTCACCATATGCGTCTTTTGGCTGCGATGGAGGCTGCGTATATGCCAATACCTAATTTAAATAACATAACGTATGGTAATTCAGCACCAAGTAGGCGCCAAAGTGTGCATAATAATGTCCTTGACCTTCCAAAGGCAATGCGTAGGCATGTGCAGCGCGTCAAAAAATGGGAAATTCCCAATTCCAACGGCAACGCAAAGCTATAACGCAACCGATACTCAACGCAATGCGAATAGTGTGTTCACCACTTCTTTTTGCAACTTGTTCAATTTGTTGCGACAACGCATATGCGAATCGTATTGCGATGACGGCTCTGGTGTACTCCTACCCTAAGTCGACGCGCGACGGACATTCGCGTCGCGCGTCGACTTTTGGTTTACAAAAGTGCGCATGTCTGGGGAGCATGTATTCCATATTGTTCACGAGACAATAAATTATCAATCAAATTATCAATTGAAGTTTGCCACTATACGTTGTACAATCGTATTATATAAAATTCACAATCTTTGTTAACTTTCTTCTTTTATGTAAAGGTGTATGTGTGTTTGTACTGTGATGTGTTGTATAATGGTATATTTCACCGTACTGTATGATATGGTATGGTTTAGAATTGTATTGTTTTGTAATGTATTGAGTTGTAATATGTTGAATTGTAATATATTGTATTGTAATGTATGGTATTATTTTGTATTTTATTGTATTGTATCGTATCATATCATATAGTCTTGTTCTATCTCGTATTGTTTCTTTGTATTGTGATTTCGAGTGTTAATTTCGAAAAAAAAAAATGATCACATCTGCGATTTCCTATCCTTGTAGCTTCTGACCGGTGTTCGTAATTTGTTGAGAATTTACTGCAACAAAGCAAGAATGGCAAGATGTATGTTAAATACATGGAGACTATGTACCACATAATTTATTTGTTTCGCTATCAGATATGTTATATTGCTGATTAATTTTCGAACACTGGTACCCGTGTTCCACAAAATGCACACCCCTCCATCGCGAGGACAATACGCATCTATTAGCTTGTCAATGTCTTCATATTTCGCCGGACTAATACGTAAAATAAATTCAAGTTTCCAATAATGAACCAAAAGCTTATGTAAGTAACAGTTTTGCAGGAGTAACAGTAACGACTGGAAAACAGAGAAAAACTAATTAATAGCTTGTGTAGCTCAAAGGAAATGTGGGATCTTACTGTTTTCCGGCCGAAAACGAAAGTGAAATGACCCCACACCTCACCTTTACTTTGATAGCATATAGTCACTCGTCTAAAATTGCAGAAAACAAAGCCTTACTATTACAAAGGGTTGTATGATTCGAGATAAAATGCAACGTGGCGCGTTTTACCAGGAGACATTGATCATGATGTCTCCAGAATGTTAGATCTCACAGTTCCATTCGAATTTAACACTATTCATCAATGGAAGTAATTCAATGAGATAGAGGACACTGGTGTTCTATGGGTTACAAGATTGGTTCCCTTTTGCCATCAGCAGGGAAGCCCATTTCGAATTAGTAGATTTTAACATGCGAGACACTAAACAATTGGGATGGGGATAGGCCAGAACATCCCCAGGAAACTGAACAGGATTTTGACCTGACGAAGCAGATATCCACTATCCATGAAAGCTCGTGACCATTAAGTTAGTCTTAAACGTGCCACCCTTTGTTATTCATTGAACAGGATTTGTTTCTGCATCCTGGGTAACACCATGATGGAAGCACAAACCAGCAAACTTGGACAATAAGATGAAACAATTAAAAACAAAAACATCGTGATATAGTTTATATATATCGTTTCTATATGATCTAACAATTTTGCACTAAACATCAAGTTAATAAGCACTGTCAAAACGTCTTTGCCAGCGAGATCTACACATCAAAATTTAACATCGAGTAAATCTGATAAGCCTTAATCTGTACAAAGGTAACTAGTCTGAAACATCATATAATTGTACACGTTGAAAAATACATGTAATCTCAACAAACATCTGCTTTTGGCATCTTCAATCGATTATGTTTATCATAAAATAAATTTATCATGAATAATTAGCCCTACAATGTGAACATGACAACAAATAGAATATACAGATAAGCCAAACAAATAAAGCCTTTTGTTTCCGGCCAAAAAGCCTTGGCTGAAGTTGGAGCCTTTTTTTATTTATTTATTTATATATATATATATATATATATATTTTTTTTTAAGAGCACTGATACAGGACAGTGATATACGTTAGATCATAATGTGCCCCGAAATTCGTTGGCGTCATCCTTGGTGAAGTCCCCATAACGCCACAGGTTCACCTGCAGGAAGAGGAAAACAAAACTCGTTTATCTTTAGGGCTTCTAGGAATATCTTGAAAACTGAAATAGATTCTTCCATTGTAAAACTTATTAACAAGAATAATTCAGCAATTTTCTTCCCTCAATCAGGCAGAAAATCTCAGAAATGAAGAGAAACAGGTTTACAATATAGTATCTGATCTATTCTTCCCCATTTTTATGTAACTTTTAAAAATTTCAAATTAAAATGTTATCAATAAAATACGTTTTAGTTGTTTTCTCAGATTCTGATGTAACAGCATAAATGTAATTGATTTGTGTCTTCAATGACAGGCTTCCACAATAGGACCAAAAGATAAACCGAAGTGCTAGTTCGGTCAGATGATGGTCCCGACAAACAGGAAACAGCAAGTTCCGCTTTGAACCTTAAGTTGACGCTCTGGCATAAAGCCTATGCTGGTTGTTTTTTCTAAGCCTCCCACCTTGCATTGAGTGCATAGGCACGTTATCTAAGGAAAGTGCTATAAAATGTATGTAGCAATAAGCATCTGCGTATCTGAAAATATGAATCGCGAAGAGGCGATTCTCATTTTTGCAATAGCCCCGTGAGGAGTAGATTCATTTAGCAATTGGTGGATTTCCGACAGGTACTGTGCCCAACCAATATGAACTACATGTAATTGTGAAGCATCAATCTTTTCTAAACTTCATAGAAAAGATACAAATCATACAAGAGGCACACCTAGAAAATACATGATGTACTGTACAGAAGTTAAATGCATCTGCCTTAAGTAGTTTTCAATATATGGGTTGAATGAAAATTGGAGAGACTGACAGAAACACATTTTGCAAGAGCCCACGCAAGCACTCACAACAAAACCTATAAAGATCACAAGGCCATTCCAATGAAGCTTTCATCCAAGTTTGGTGAAATTTCATCAAGTAGTTCTCATATATTGTAGAGAAGAGCAGACCTGTACATACATGTAAAAAAGACTGAACAGATGGATGCATGCACACACAACAAAACCTAATCGGATGAGGGGGCTATCCTAATGAAGCTTCCATCCAAGTTTGGTAAAATTCCATCCAGCATTTCTCCAGATGTCTTGCAGACAAGGTTTGTATACATGGTATATACATGTACAAGTAGATGGACCGACGGACAATGGACTCAGATGAATGCACGTACACACACCAAAACTTAATCAGATGAGGGAGTTATTCCAATGAAGCTTCGCTCCAAGTTTGGTAAAATTCCGTCAAGTAGTTCTTCAGATATCTTGCAGTAATGAAGATAATGCACACACAACAAAACCTAATCAGACTGGCTAAAAACTGGCTATCCCAGTAAAGCTTCCGTTCAAGTTTGGTGAAATTCCGTCTACTAGTTCTTCCGATATCTTGAAGACAAGGCCTGTTTTTACATGTATATACATGTACAAGTGGATTGAGAGACGGGCGAATGCTCACACACACACAAACCTAATCAAATGAGGGGGCTATTCCAAGGGAAGCTTTCATCCAAGTTTGGTAAAATTCCGTCCAGTAGTTCTCAAGATATCTTGCAGACAAGGCCTGTATATACATGTACAAATAGATGGACGGACGGACACCGGGTATGGATGAACGCACACACACACACAAAAACCTAATCAAACACAGGAAGGAAGCAATCAGAGATTGCTCAATTGTATGCCCCCCTCCCCCTTTAATCCGACACTGCCCCGCCATTGTTCAGTTCTTTATTGGTTGGTGGAGGCCTAATTTGGAT
Source organism: Hanleya hanleyi (assembly GCA_036873755.1). Taxonomy (NCBI): domain Eukaryota; kingdom Metazoa; phylum Mollusca; class Polyplacophora; order Lepidopleurida; family Hanleyidae; genus Hanleya; species Hanleya hanleyi. Next base: position 58,169 of record JAVTVY010015952.1, read on the forward strand.
AATTATAAAAATTCTGTTTTAGTCACTTTTTTGCCATGCCTCACATAATACATATTCCAAGTATCAAGCAACAAGTGATAATACGATGCTTCGATGCAAGATGGTTGCCAGGGCTTTCGCCAAATCCGAAAATGTGACCTGGTTATGAGACCAACATTCCTTGGGAGTATATTGTGGTGAAATTATGAAGTGATCAGTGAATTTTGAATTTCGCGCCCAATTCACTGTTTTTGGGGCAATTTCATACTTCAGGACCTATGTTGTCTGCTTTGGAATGTAGAATAACATATAATATAGCCATTTTCCTGGTTCAAATCAGTTATGGACTGAGATCCAGCTTGGACAAATAAATATATCCCATTCACTTAGGTTTAAACAAAGGGCCATAACTCTTGAAAATATACCCGAAACAGAGAAACTTCACGCTACACACCTATGGGTCACTGACCACATATCATGCAATTTCATACTTGTTCATACAATATTAACCGAGATACAGCCCTACAAATCCCAATTCACAAAGATCAGAGTTCGAATTTGGCACCTGTCCGTCAGTCCGAGACTGGTAAAAAATCAAACGGACTGGTGTGAGTGACTGAACAACAAGTCCGTCGGACTGGTAACAAAAAAGCTCTCAGCTCATTGTGTAAACTATTTCTCTGGATATCTCCGCACAATTTGTAAAGAATGAAAAACGAAATGTTTGTTTTCGGTTACCCGACCGAGTCTAAATAAATCGAGCAAATTCCAACGAAATCACGACCACGGCCGCGTTTTACGACAACAACAACAACCGTAAAGCGGTGCGAACACGGTCAGCATACCGTAAAGTGTGACTGTAATGCAGCATGGCAATGCAGGTTAGCGATCTTTTCAGAAAATAAAGCTCCCAATTCCAGGTCGGGAATCAAGAAATCAGCAACATGATTATGCTTCAATCGACCTGATCATGTTTACCAGGACAATTTTAAACATATTCTCCATCAACTTCGAAAGAAATCTACTGATTTTTTGGCTTGAAATGGCGTTTGTTGAAGCAGTGTTTTTCGCGACGACATGTGCAGTCAAAGTCGCCATCAAAGTCTAGCCGACAGGGTTTGTCGTCTGTGATTATCTTCACACGCGCTCGAGAAATTCAAGAAATGCACAATTATTAATTTCTTATTTAGTAGCAACCATCACAGAGCACAAAATAGTCATGATGACAAATGTTCCCACATCATCTTTTATTTAATATTAACGGACTAGTAAAAATATTTGCGGACTGGTTACATTTTTAGCTCACCAGTCCGGCGGACTGGTTCCAATTTTTCTTAAATTCGAACACTGAAGATTTGAAGAAGAAAGGGCCATAACTCTTGAAAATATAGGCGAACTGTGGAGAAACTTCACGCTGCACAACTACAGGGCACTGACCACATATCCTGCAAATTTCATAATTGTTCATACAATATTAACCGAGATCCAGCCCGGACAAGTCCCAATTCACGGAGAATTCAGGAACAAAGGGCCATAACTCTTGAAAATATAAGCGAAACGTGGAGAAACTTTACGCTGCACAACTGTGGGTAATTGACCACATATGGGCAATTCCGTGTAAACATGGACATGATCAGTAAAAAATAAACCTTATGGTATGCTACTAATTCTTTTCCTATAACATAGTTTATATTCCTAAGTTCGTGGAAATAATATTTTATGTGGGTTTTAATCCACTAATAGACTTCTATTTTTTTATGAAATGTCATGCAAAATAGCATAAAATTCTCTGTTCATCATAAGGTAGATTTGTCATCTTGGCTACTCTTACTTTATTGAATAAATCTTTATCTATTGTCTACAATACATTGGCCTAATCATGTACTTTAACCAGAAAATGCAGGTAGCTGAAATTCCCTTTAGTTTATGTAGTATACACAGTTGTATGCTATCATGTTATATGATGTAACCTGAGTCACGAAAAATGATTTGTTTCTAAACTGATAAAAATCCCTGAGCAGCATTAGAGAAATATTTCATAATTTCTTTGTCTTACTTATGCCTTAGTCATTTCTGATAAAGCTGCTCATATATATTGAATAGAAAAAAAATGCTGGTACTTTGAAAATTGTAACCTGAGTCACGTGTAACCTGAGTCACGTTTGATGGGCATCTCATTACACATAATCCAAAGAAAATAACTGCAACTTTACAGCTGTAAAAACTACTATACATATGCATTGATGACATACATATTTGAGACCAAAATTTTGATCAGTTATATTGCGATTTTTTCCACCTTCAAGTATGACTCTACACATTTGTGCATAATATCCTAATTTGGGATTTTGTGCTATGTAGTTCCACTGCACCTTAAGTGATATTAAGAGTTGGATTGCTGAACTCTTCTCTGTCGTTCATGTACATTTGTCTTCGAAACAAGATATAAACTACACCAATCATTCCTATTGATAATGAAGACCGTAGATTCAATGTACAATGTAGGCAAATCATCTCCAGAACTGGCATTAGTTGTGTGATATTTGCATTTGGATTCTTTTGGGTGCAATACATGTATGTGCTTGCATTTATGCAAGTTCTTCTAGAGTGTATGTGTGTATCGAACGGCACATCAAGTTGAATTGTTTCTTTTGAATTGGTCTTAATGATTAAGTCCTATCATCTGAAATACTACACATATCATGTGTACCACAAACTGGACCATCATACTGCAATGATGGAGAGGTAATAATGAACTTAGCATGATAAAAATCTGTGTATTCTAACCAAACATGTTCAGAATTATCATGCAGCATCATTTCATATATTAATAGTGTTGCATATTCTGTATTGAATACAGTTTTGTGTCAACGATTAGATTCTGACAAACTGTAACCTGAGTCACGGTAACCTGAGTCACGCAATCTTCTTTAATTATCTCCCTGTTGCTATTATATATCAAGTTCAATATTACACATATATTTTAATATGGATGTACTTTGTTTAATCAATATTTGATGAATTCTCTCACATAATTAATTCAAAGTGAAATCTCATTTGAACTATAGTGGTCTAGGGGTCATTTCATTTCCTTGCAACTAAACATGATAAAAAGCAACTTCTTCTATCCAAATACATTTAGAATTATCATATAGCTTTGTTCCAGTATTACTAGTGTTGCATGTTCTGTTTTGAGTAAAGTTTTGCATCAATGTTTAGCCCCGGACAAACTGTAACCTGAGTCACAGTAACCTGAGTCACGCGATCTTCTTTAATTATCTCCCTGTTACTATTATATATCAGGTTCAATATTGCACAAATATTTAGCTACCGATGTACTTTGTTTAATGAAAGTTTGATGAATTCTCTCAAACAATTAATTTGAAGAGAAATCTTGTTTGAACAATAGTGGTCTGGGGGTCATGTCTTTTTTTCGTAACCTGAGTCACGCTCTTGTTTTTGTACATAAAAGTTACAATTTAAACTTAGACGATCAACTGGTTGTGTAATTGGTTAGGTCTCACCCTGAAGTAAATAACTGCTGAATGTGGGTTATTACATGTCATTTATATTAAAATCTGAGCAAATTGAATTTGCTCTTGGGGCTCTGAATGTAACCTGAGTCACGCTGGAATTGCCCATATCATGCAAATTTCATACTTGTCCATACAATATTAACCAAGATCCAGCCCGGACAAGTCCCATTCACAGAGATTTCAGAAAAAGGGTCATAACTCTTGAAAATTATACCGGAACTCGGAAAAAACTCTACGCTGCACAACTACGAGCTACTGGCCACACTCCATGCAAGTTTCAATCCTGTCCATCAAATATTAACCGAGATATTGCCCGGACAAGAAATTCAGACGGACAGACGGACGGCCGGACAAAGCGATCGCTATATGCCCCCCCTCTAGTTAGAGGGGGGGCATAGGGGGGGCATAAATATTGGTAACATGCAGTGAAGACATTATTTTATCATTTCATCAGGTTCGTTTCATAATAAATGTCTGTCCCAGCGGTCTCAAGTTATTATTTTTTTAAATATATATATGTGCAATTACACTATTAATGCACCAGAGATCCTTGTTGAGAGGAATGTGTGAGACTACAAGTATGGCTATCAAAGATTTAGTGGAATTATTCCAACAGCCTATTTTACATTCAAATAGCCCCGTTTCAGTGCCTAAGGCTCTAGCTGTAATTCCATATTTTCAAGCCGGCATATTCTCCTAGTTATTCTGCTTGTTTAAAAAGATACAACAGTGGTGAGTTATGGGCAGTATACTACAGCAACAATACGATAAAATAATGCACGTAATTTCAATATCAGAGAATAACTTCGGCGAGAAAAAGTCAGCAAAATAATACAATCGCATTGGCAGTTTTGTGAAGTAAATTCTATCTTGTTTTTGTGCTTTAGATGCCGAAATTCGCCATTGCTGTTTAGTATGAAAATGGTCAAAATATCCCAATTAGGATATATCATTCTCAATAGCCAAACTTGGATTTAATATCCCAAGTGGGATATATATCCCATTTAGTCCTTTGCTCTGACCTGGTGAAAGTTTGAAAAAAATTGTGCATGTGAAAATTTTGTTGTGCATGTGTTTCAAATGTTTGGGTGCACACTGTGCATGTGATTAGTTTTCTGAATTTCTAACCTTGTATAGGGATAGGGGGATCGCGCGCCCTTTCTAGACTACTACTCATCGCGCATGCGCAGTCGATCCATGTGGATATTTTTTTGTTATGTTGCCATGGAAACCACAAAAACCACCAAAATGTCCCCAATTTCAATAGGCTTGTGCTTTACCACCCAAAAATGCAGCCTACCAAATTTGAAGTCTCCAGCTGCAACGGTTCACCTTTTAGAGCGGTCACATCGTTATATGGATAGTTTTTGTTATGTTGCCATGGAAACCACAACAAGAGCCCAAGGGGCTTCAATATACGCCCGTATATCTGGAATTATATTGGTCCAAATTTCAAGGTTGTTTAATAGCCTTGATTCCAATTGGTAGCTAGCAATTCAGAGAAAGGTCTACAATTTTGTGCTTCTGAGAATGTAACATATATCACATCTAAAATTGAATGATAAACTAAAATGAGCTTAACTCTTGGAAACTAGTTGACCTTGGAGCAAGAACCGAGAGCTCACATATCCCACACTGAAATCGACAATAGTCAAACACAAGGAAATAGCAGTTTTCCTGCAAATGCATTTCTTTCAGACGAGAGAATTTTTCATGAAAGGAAGAAGAAAGGGATGAAGTAAACCACATTCTTGAGTTGATAAACAGGTATGAAGTTCATAAAGGACCCCTCTCCCCGTTAAATTAGCAAAAGTATGGTTTTTATTTCACAACAGTTTAACTAAATGTAGCTGTTTCAAACACGGGAGACTCCACAGGACAAATGCCATATACATGTTGGGGAGAGAACTCTGAATATTCCAATCTAACACATATAATCAGCTAAACATGATTCAGTTTTGGGGGACTGTGACCTTGACCTTTGACAAATTGATATATGGCTCCTCTTCGCCATGCGAGTAAGGTATTTGATACCATTCCATACCATGAAACTAGAGATATCGTATGGACAACAAATGTTAGTGAATGGATGAACAGAACGCAACATCGCATTACATAACATCTTCGATAGGCATATGCAAAAATGTGACTTAATGATATCTGATTTTGGAGTCACAGTGACCTTGGCCTTTGACCTTGACCTAAATTTTGGTACACAACACATCTTCCCGTCAATATATCAATGGACACAAAATTTATGAATTTCATGATTTTGGGGGTCACAGTGACCTTGACATTCGGCCTTGACCTACATTTTCGTACGTGGCACATCATGTCCCCCTAATGTATCTAGACACAAAAAAAAGTACTTTTCAAAGATTTCTCGATTCTGGAGTCACAGTGACCTTGACCTAAATTTTGGTACATGACAAACCCCGTAATTTCTCAATGGACACAAAAAATCATGATTTTAACAATTTCCTGGTTTTGGGGCCACAGTGACCCTTGACCTAATTTTTGGTATGCGAACTTCATTTCGGTATGCGAACTTCATTTCCCCCTATTGAATCCACTCACCAAAAATTAGTAGTTTTTAATGATTTCCTGAGTTTTAAGTCACACTGACCTTTGACCTTGATTCTGGTGTAACAGTGATCTTGACTATTGACCTGGATGTAAATTTTGGTACATGACAAAATGGCTACCCGTATTTTCTC
>JAVTVY010015953.1:0-67581 GCA_036873755.1 Hanleya hanleyi
TATTCAAATCAAATGAACTGATATATATATATATATACACAGATAATAACTGCCTTCATTTTATGGTATATGTATTAATTCATTATCTACGTGTGTACAATATGATGTACAACGGTTTGTATAAATCTTGCTCCGCTGCGTATATCGCAGTATGCCAATTAATTAATTAAGAAGTGTATGCATGCACATATGCACGTCTGACGCAAATACTGATACACAGTACGCCCTTGTATCCGCCAATGTACATTACGTTTTTTCAAAGTGTTTGGGAAAGGCGTTAATATAGGCAATGCGCCTGTTCACCGATCTCAGTTTTCTTTTGAAATAAATATACAGTTTAAATCATCAGCTCAAACAACTCATGACATGTTAATGGATGAGCATCATGAACGTCTAATGAAGTAAATATAATTTCTTGCGCTTCACGGGAGGAAATAGCACGAAATTACTTTCTCCTGTGGGAGCAAGAATCACATATATGAGGTGCGAAATGTTATAACAGATGGGCGTCATGTGAGCTGCTATAACATTCGCGGGGATTTCTGGTTTAAATATAGGTCAGTTGTATAGTCAGACCATCTCGTCAGCGGTTAGCTAAGCATTAACACACGACAGTGTTAAGACGAAAGGTGGGAAATGAATGTATTCATTTGCCTCTATCTGATATGGCTGGTTGGTCCAGAAATCTTTATTTCTTAGGTCAATAACATGGTATATGTATTCCAATAAAAATGTACATATGCTTTTGTCATCTTGCTTGGATTTACGCTCATTATTGGAAGTGGTGTTATACATGTTTTGTTTGGTGCGTTTGAGTCAAACGACTGTGAATGAATAGTACTTCGTAGCACTGTTCGTAGCACTTTTTATTTTGAATGAGATTATACCGATCGTATATGATATTATTACTTTGAACCGTGTAACGTGTACGAGCAGGACCAGTCATGGTGTTTACGTGAAAACGAATCAATAACCGGGATTGCCCACTGGTATTCTGGCCGTCACCGTAGTTAACCCCTTCACTAGTAGAGATCCGGGGATCGAAGAGATGATCACAACCCTACAAGGATGACTGACGCTAATGTAAAGGTCTATTATGGTATATTCTGCACAAACAGTATACGCGGTTACAAATAATAGCGTAGAACCGCGTGGCTTAGACAGAATGTCTAAGGAGATGTAACGTTATACCGCGTGGCTTAGACAGAATGTCTAAGGAGATGTAACGTTATACCGCGTGGCTTAGACAGAATGTCTAAGGAGATGTAACGTTATGATATTTACATATATGTACAGACACTAGGAGAGTGTATGCAAATAAACTTGATGTATATATGCACGTAATATGAGAGAGTGTGTGCATATAAACTCGATGTTATATATGAATAATAGAAGAGAGTGTGTGCATTTAAGTTTGATGTTATATACCAATAATATGTATGAGAGTGTGTGCATATAAGCTTGATGTATATATGAATGATATAAGGGAGTGTGTGCATATAAGCTTGATGTACATATGAATAATATAAGGGAGTGTGTGCTTTTAAATTCGTATGGGTACGCGATAAGGGCGGCCTGGTTGCTGGCCCTTCTCTTCTGGGTATAAGGGCGGCCTGGCTGCTGGCCCTTCTCTTCTTCCGTCGTTGGAACGTTACGGATGTAACGCTCTCTCAAGGTATGGCACCCAGTCGTTGGAACGTCACGGCTGTAACGCTCTCTCGATATATACCCCCAGTCGTTGGAGCCTCTCCACGGATGTGGCAGCCCGGCGTCTTCTTCACCCCAAGTCGTCGGAACGTTACGGCTGTAACGCTCTCTCAATATATACCCCCAGTCGGTGGAGCCTCTCCACGGATGTGGCAGCCCGGCGTCTTCTTCACCCCAAGTCGTCGGAACGTTACGGCTGTAACGCTCTCTCAATATATACCCCCAGTCGGTGGAGCCTCTCCACGGATGTGGCAGCCCCAGTCGTCGGAGCCTGACCCTAACTTGTCAGCTCACCAGTTTGCTTCCTGCACAGGTAAGTATAGCACGGCGTCTCAACCCTCACGGCTGCTGCGACCCGGCTATAGACACGATCCGTGGCTACACAACTTCACAACGACCCCTTAGGTAAGAACCACGTACAGCTCGCTCTCCGTGGCCGTCAGGACAACTACTTGAGTATATATTGTATTATCATTTCATCTGGTACCGATGAAACATCATTACTGTCCGTAAACTGTCGATGGCGACCCTCTGCGACCCGGTCGCAAACCTCTGCGACCCGGTCGCAATCCGTCTGCGACCTTCTGCGACCCGGTCGCAGGTCCGTCAGATTTCACAGTTTATCGACGTTTCTCGGGAGAAGAAGTCTATCTGTGCTGTACCTTGGCTTTTGCCTTGTCTTTTCTATACTGACTGTAATCTGTGTCTTGTCTGTTACTGTACTGTCTGTGATCTGTATATCTTGTCTTTATTGTATGATTTGTGATCTGTATCTTTCTTGTGTGATCTGTGATCTGTATCTTTCTTTATTGTATGATGTGTGATCTGTATCTTTACTGTATTGTCTGTAATCTGTGATCTGTAACTTGTCTTTTTCCACCTGTACGGCGTCTGTGTAACCGTCTGCGACCTTTTTGCGACCCGGTCGCAGGGCTCCCCGAGTCCACGATTTATCGACGTTTCTTGATAAAAGAAGCCCGCCCGCACTGTGCCTTGTCTGTACCGTGCCGGCTGTAATATCTGTGGTCTTTTCCTCCTCCGTACAGCGTTTATACGGCCGTCTGCGACCCGGTTGCAGAATTAACAGGCTGCACGATACGTCGTCGAATAATGGCAGGGGAGATTGGCTCTATTATCCCTGTATTTATAGTACAGTTGCATATAATCCGAGGGCGGAGGGAATCCCTGCCTATCGTCATATACCGCTTCACGATCGATAAAACCAACACATAAATAATACTGCCCACGTCCCAGTGCTACGGGTGGGACAGTAAAACAGTGCTGATATCATCAATCTACCGGTATTGACCTATATCCTTATTCTATACTGATGTCTGATCATACAAATTGCCGGAATGTATTATAGGATAACACCAGACTACAATAGACACGCCAGTCGGTCTTCCCACTCTGTCGTGTTCCCTAAACTATAGTACAACACACAAACACGTTTCCACACTGAAAATGCAAGCCGGCAAATTCGCATTGGATTGGCGTGTTTTCACAGGTTGTACTAGCTACAGAATTTTACAAGCTATTAGACTCCCAGGCCAAAACAATTACATTTACGACCCAGTCGCAAAGTGCGCCAAAATCAATAATTACAGGCTGTACCTGGCGTGCTTTCGTTAGAGCTGTCTTTCTGGTCTGAACACGCTCGAAATGTCTCCTCGGGTTTTTGTAATGTGTGCACTCTCCGTACCCAAAAAGTCCTCACAGGGGGTATCCTCACGAACGGAGACGTTTCGCCTGCCGTGAAAGATCGTCTTCCACAGCGAAATTACAGTTCATAGTCCATAAACTAAAATGACATCCCAATCTAGAATTTGTAAAGAATATTTCACGTAAAGAGCAACTCCTATCTCGCTCTGGTAAGCGAGAAATACGGGTCAATCCATTTCCGAACAATGCCTTGTTCAACGCTGACGTTAAGGGGTCAAGGTGGTTCCCACACATTCCAGCTCAATCACCATCCTTATTCAAACTGTTCTCTACACAAACGGTGAACCGTTACACTGCCCCCGCCTTTCCAAATCATGACGTCCTCGTCATGGGCGTTCCGGTCCCTCCGTCCAGGGTAGCGCTACAGTTCCAGTTGTACAGTTCGAATTACTCTAAACAAAACTGCTCGCCAATTACGGGCCATCAGGGCCGGCGAAATTACAAGGTGGCCGCCCTCCGGTGGTCTGGCCGGGCCACCACGACATTAGGTCCATAGAATCTCCTCCCCGGCCCGACACGGGCGGGCGTACTGTAGGGGTTCCAGACGCGGTCCTCGCGACCCCCCCCCCTTCTCGGGTACACAGAATTACATGGGCGGCTAGCAGAGCTGCCCCACGACATTAGGTCACCTGGGCTGTGCGCTCAGTTGGAGGGATCGGACCTCCTCTCTCGAAGGCTGTGCTCCTCTGTCCACTCCCACTTGTCGTAGACCTGGCCATGCCGATTGCGCACAGAATCCACATACAACTTGGTCCGGTGGACGAGAACACGTTGTGTGCGGGTGATGTCCAGGACTACCGGCCTAGTGGCCGGCCGGGCCTCCGCAGCAGTCTGATCCCGCTCCCGGTTCGTGGGCCGAACTGGCTCTTCAGCCGCACTGGTGGTGGTGGAGCTGGCACCCCCAGCCTCATTGGTGTCTCCACCCTCCGTGTCGCTGACCTCAGTCACCGGCTCGTACAACACTAGTCTCGGGAGCTCTGGCATCACTCCCGGCTGGGAGGCATCTCGCCCACGGGCTATGGCTCCGGGGCTGGCGGCGACGGTTACCCGCGTCCCTACGACTGACTCCTCAGGGTCCGGGGAATGCTCACCGGGAGGGAGATGACGACTTCCGGCTCCTCCCGAGAGGGGGCGGGCACCACTACAGACTCCTCCTATGGCGCAGTTAGCAGGCGCGGCTCATCCTCCGCCACCTGCAGCGCCTTCTCCACCTCTGTCAGCTCATCTTTCGGGCAATCCTCTGCTGGCCCCTGCGGCCGGCTCACGGCCGCCTGTGGTTCCCGGGCTCCGCCGTTGCGTCGTCCCCGTCCCAACGCTTGTACGACTGACAGCATGCGGCACGCGGCCGCCCCGGGCTCCAACGGCTTCAGTGCTGTCAGGTCAACCGTCCACGCCGGAGGCATCAGAGGTAGCCTCGCGGTCCCAGGTTCCCGGGGAATTGGCCCCCCCTCCAGCTGCCGTCCCAGCCGTGCCTCCTATTGCAGTGCTCTGTGAGCAGCTTCCGTCGGGAAACGCTCGCAGAGCAGTAGGGGCACAAGAACGTCTGTTCCGGCTGGGCCTCTTTCCGGGCGTCCCGCCTTCCCCCCTTCCTAGGGCTTCGGCTGCCATCTCTCCGAGGTCTCTTAGCCTGTCCACTCATAACGTTAGGATTCTGGAAAGACAGAACAGAATGGCCGTTAGTAGTGGGCCGACTCTCTTGCAAAAGGCAATTTCCCCCGCACCGCCCAACGTTTTCACTTCCCCACGGCGAATCTTTGCGCCTTAGCCTTCAGGTTGTATAGACGCTTCTGTCGCCTCAGGGCCTTTCCACTAGTTTCGCTCGCATCCTCATGGACGTCGACCAAGTTGTCACGAAGGTCTCCCACCCACGGTACTGGCTCCGTCCTCTCACTTGGGGGAGCTCCGACTGTCAGGTGAGCTGGTAGAGTCACCTCTCGGCCAAACGTCATCATATTCGACGTATACTCCGTTGTCGCGTGTGCGGCTGCACGGTACGCCATCAGCGTCAGGAGAATATACACATCCCAATCGTCCGGGTGGTGGGCGGCACTGGCAGGAAGTTGAACCTTTCAACTTGGCCGTTAGACTGCGGGTGGTACGCCGTCGTCCGCGTCTTCTTTATGCCGAGGATCCGACACATCCCCTCGAACACTTTGCTCTCAAAGTTCCGCCCCTGGTCCGAATATATCAGGGCGGGGACCCCGAACCGGCAGACACACAGGTCAATCACAGCGTGGGCCACCGTCTCCGCTTCTTGGTCCGGAAGCGCAGCAGCCTCCACCCACTTCGTGAAATAGTATCAGACGACCACAATATGCAGATTCCCTCTCGTCATCAAGGAGAGAGGGCCCATCAAGTCCACGGCAATACGTTCCCCGGGGCATCTCGTCATCACTGTCGGACTTCTCGCTGCAAGCCGACCCAGGTGTACGCTTGTCGCCCCTTCTTCAAAGTTTTGAACACACCGAGGGTCCTCCCGTCGGGCTGTCATGGCATTCCTTGAGTATCTTCTTATGAAGAGCCCTCGGTACCACCAGCAGCTTAGCCTTCTCCCGGCCTCGCACGTCATATCAACGTCGCACCAGAAGGTCTCCTTCCAGGGCCAAGGCGTCGAAGGTTCCCCACAGCGCTTTCGTTACCCCACCGTATTGGCAGACTAGGTCCCACCGAGGTCTGGTCCCAGCCTTGACCCACTCAATAACCGGTAGTAGCTCAGGGTCTGCAGCTTGGGCCGCTGCAAAGTCATCGTTAGGGGGAGTTACGGTCACAGCTCTGGCCGCCGCAGTCTCTCCGGTCTCCGAGGGACGACCACACTGCTTGCACGGACGTCTGCTCATCGCGTCAGCATTCTGGTGCTCACGGCCCGGTCGGTGGACGATGTCAAGTTGATAGGTCGACAGAGCTTGGATCCACCATGCGAGCTGACCTTCCGGCTCTTTGAATCTCACTAGCCACCGTAAGGACCCGTGGTCGGTGCGCGGTAAGAACTTCTTCCCGTAGAGGTAATGCCGGAACGACTTAACAAAGTGGACCACCGCCAGGCGTTCGCGCCTGGTCACGCAGTAGGCCTTCTCTGCCTTGGTGAGTACCCTACTGCCATAGGCCACCACCCTCTCCTGTCCGTCAACTTCTTGGGACAAAACGATCCCGATGCCCCAACCGCTGGCATCCGTGTCCAGGATAAACCGTTTAGTCGGGCATGGCCAGGATGGGCGCCGCTATCATCTTCTCCTTCAGGGACTCAAATGCGATCTGATAATCTTCGGTCCACAAAAGCTCTTCTCCTTCTGAGTAAGTTGATGCAGGGGCGCTGCCACGGTCGCAAAGTCTTTGACGAACCTCCGATAGTAGCTACATAATCCGAGGAAGCTTCGTACCTTGGTCTGGGAGACTGGGGTGGCCCAGTCTCTCACAGCCTGGATCTTCTCCGATTCCGTCTCGATACCAGCGCCGGACACGACATGTTTCAGGTAGGTGACTTTTCGGGCGCCAATCACAAACTTGGAGGGTTTCAACTTACGCCCGTGAAGCTGTAGTCTCTGAAACACCACCTCCAAGTTGGCAAGAATCTCGGTAAACGTCTTCCCGAACACGATGATATCGTCGAGGTAAATGAGACAAGTCTCGTAGCGCAGACCGGCCAATACCGCTTCCATCAGGCGCTCGAAGGTTCCCAGAGCGTTGCACATCCCGAACGGCATAACGCGGAACTGGTAAAGGCCTTTCTGGGTAGAAAACGCGGACTTGCATCGATCTTCCGGCGCCAATTCTACTTGCCAGTATCCGAACATCAAGTCGAGGGTAGACCACCACTGGGCCCCGTTCAGTGCGTCAAGACTGTCATCGATCCTCGGCAGAGGATATGCGTCTTTCTCTGTGACGTCATTCAGGGCCCGATAATCAACCCAGAATCGAGATTTACCGTCCTTCTTCTTCACCTCCGACCACGGTCCCTCGGAGGGCTCTACCACACCTCGTCCTAACATCTCGTCGACCTGCTTGTCAATCTCCCATCGAGCATGAAGGGGCGGTCTTCTAGGTGGAATACGAATCGGGGGTGCATTCCCCGTCTTTATCTGATGCTGCGCCTTGGTCGTACGCCCAAGATCATTGTCATCGGCAGCAAACAAACCAACGTGTCGACTCAGCATTTGCTCAACTTCCCTCAGCTGGGCTGCACTCAGGCCGTTCTTGGACTTCTCCAACAGAGGCTGCATATATGCTGGCAGGGTCGTCGTCCGCGCCCTCGGCTCTGTAGGCTCTTCCGGAACATCACCCAGGGTGGACATACTACCACAGAAGGTACCAGCGTGAATGACTGTGGACTCATCGGAAGCGTTCAGCATACGAATAGGTGCACTACCATCAGATGCAACTCGAGAGAGGGTCCTCGCTAGGACTAGGCCGGTCTTCTCGGTAAATGCGAGCTCCCCTTCTACTAGTCCAATTTCTCCCGGCGGTGCGTCTCCCACCGTGGCTGGGGCAAGCATCTGGGTCCTGGGCGGTTTGGCGATAGTCTCTGCTAGGGCCAAACGATAACAATCGAAACTTCTCACGACCTCGCATTGCAGGTACTTGCCTCCCAGCTTCAATCGATGGCCTCTTGCGTCAAATATACAGCCGTGGCGATACAGGAAGTCGTACCCCAAGATGGCGTCAATGGACAAATCTCCCACAACCAGCGTGTGCTTCCACACCGTCCTCCGGATCGATATCCTGAAGTCTCCCTCTCCGAGAAAAGGCATATGGGAACCGTCAGCTACCTTGATGGACTGGTACCGGGGGTCTCGAAGGTCTGGTTTCACATCTGAGTCCAGCTGTTCCCATTACTGGCGACTGAGCAAGGAGATAGATGCTCAGGAGTCCACACAGCACATCACTTGCACCGGTCCGATGGAGGCGGGTAGGTATATACCTGCTTCTCCTTGGTTATGAAGCGCAGACTTCGGGCCCTGGGGCTTTGGTGGGTTCCCGGACCCGGACGGTCGCCTCGGGGGCGGAGAGGGTGAGCGTCTAGGGCACGCCGCCCTAAAATGGCCGTCCTCTCGCACCTCCAACATCCCCGTCGTGGTTGTCGTCCCGCCCTCTGCCCCCGCCTTGGACTTGAGCGTCCCCGTCCAGGGAAGCGCATCTTATATTCTTCCATTAAGGTAGCAATCTCTGCTCGCAGTCGGGCCTGTGCGTCTTCATCATCCTCAGGAACGTCAGCCGGTATGTCTTCTCCTGCAGCGGCTCTCGCCGAGGGGTCGGGACGTCGACGCTGGGCGTCCTGGAAGGCCTCTACCTCCACTGCAGCATGGACAGCCTCGTCTAGGGACCTCGGGCGGCACTGCCACACTTTAAACCGTAGGTCTTCCCCAATTGCCTCAAAGAGTTGATCACGGGCCAGGGTATCTTGGACCTCATCACCGGCGTCGGGGTAGGCCATCTGGCTGAGTCTCACCAGAGCTTGTCCCAGTTCAGGTAGACCTTCTCTTCTCTGGCGTCGCCTCGACTTCAGCTTGGACTTATACAGCTCGGTTTGATTGGGCGGTGCGAAGCGTCTCTCCAAGATAAAATTCGCCTCTCCTGGCTTCATCCTCAGACTGGAGAGAACCTGTTGTGCTGGCCCCCGCAGGGAGACGGCCAAGTGCTGTCCCTTCTCTTCCGGCGTCCACCGGTTCAAGGCTGCGCAATGCTCAAAATGTACCAGGTGATCTCTCCAGGGCATACCAACATCATATGTCGAAGGTTTAACTCACATCTTACGGGAAGAGGGCATGGTCGTAACGGTGGCCGTCCCACTAGTGTCAGCCGCAGAAAGGCGCACTTCTGCTCGGGAAGTAAACGTGGTTGCCTCTGCCCCCGTTGTCTCAGTCGCGGCGGTGGTGGGCCATCCCCTCTCCTCGGCCGCTGAATGCTGCCCTTCGGCGACCCGGCCGCAAGCCCCTGCGACCCGGTCACAAATCGTCTGTCCACGTATAGGCTGGTCCATGGAGTTTCTGGTAGCACTCTCCCCTTCTATACTCGATCTGGAGATGTATTCTGTGGACCCTACCATCGTCTGATTGAACGTCGTCTGCATGGTATGCATCTGCGCCTGTAAACATTGGAGGCCCTCTAATAGCACTCGATTGGTCGACGAGGTCTCGGTCTCGGCGATGGCGGGCGTTGACAGCTCGGACGGTGCTTCCACGAGCCTCACGTCTTCTGTCGTCCTCAAATTGGCTGGAGCAGGTGACCCCATCATCGATAGCTCTCTCCTTTGGAGGATAGCCCGTAGACCCGCCATGTCCGGACGTCTCGGGGTTGTCGCTGGAGCACCCAAGGTTGATGGCGTTGTCGGCACGTCGTTGTCGGTCATCTTTAGTAGTCGGTTGTTCTCTTCTGGTATAGATCAGGTCAGATCCCACCGCTGCCACTAGATTTCTACGTGTAACGTGTACGAGCAGGACCAGTCATGGTGTTTACGTGAAAACGAATCAATAACCGGGATTGCCCACTGATATTCTGGCCGTCACCGTAGTTAACCCCTTCACTAGTAGAGATCCGGGGATCGAAGAGATGATCACAACCCTACAAGGATGACTGACGCTAATGTAAAGGTCTATTATGGTATATTCTGCACAAACAGTATACGCGGTTACAAATAATAGCGTAGAACCGCGTGGCTTAGACAGAATGTCTAAGGAGATGTAACGTTATACCGCGTGGCTTACACAGAATGTCTAAGGAGATTTAACGTTATCCCGCGTGGCTTAGACAGAATGTCTAAGGAGATGTAACGTTATGATATTTACATATATGTACAGACACTAGGAGAGTGTATGCAAATAAACTTGATGTATATATGCACGTAATATGAGAGAGTGTGTGCATATAAACTCGATGTTATATATGAATAATAGAAGAGAGTGTGTGCATTTAAGTTTGATGTTATATACCAATAATATGTATGAGAGTGTGTGCATATAAGCTTGATGTATATATGAATGATATAAGGGAGTGTGTGCATATAAGCTTGATGTATATATGAATAATATAAGGGAGTGTGTGTTTTAAATTCGTATGGGTACGCGATAAGGGCGGCCTGGTTGCTGGCCCTTCTCTTCTGGGTATAAGGGCGGCCTGGCTGCTGGCCCTTCTCTTCTTCCGTCGTTGGAACGTTACGGATGTAACGCTCTCTCAAGGTATGGCACCCAGTCGTTGGAACGTTACGGCTGTAACGCTCTCTCGATATATACCCCCAGTCGTTGGAATACGGATGTGGCAGCCCGGCGTCTTCTTCACCCCAAGTCGTCCGAACGTTACAGCTGTAACGCTCTCTCAATATATACCCCCAGTCGTTAGAGCCTCTCCACGGATGTGGCAGCCCGGCGTCTTCTTCACCTCCAGTCGTCGGAGCCTGACCCTAACGTGTCAGCTCACCAGTTTGCTTCCTGCACAGGTAAGTATAGCCTGGCGTCTCAACCCTCACGGCTGCTGCGACCCGTCTATAGACACGACCCGTGGCTACATAACTTCACGACGACCCCTTAGGTAAGAACCACGTACAGCTCGCTGTCCGTGGCCGTCAGGACAACTACTTGAGTATGTATTGTATTATCATTTCATCTGGTACCGATGAAACATCATTACTGTCCGTAAACTGTCGATGGCGACCCTCTGCGACCCTCTGCGACCCGGTCGCAAACCTCTGCGACCCTGTCGCAATCCGTCTGCGACCTTCTGCGACCCGGTCGCAGGTCCGTCAGATTTCACAGTTTATCGACGTTTCTCGGGAGAAGAAGTCTATCTGTGGTGTACCTTGGCTTTTGTCTTGTCTTTTCTATACTGACTGTAATCTGTGTCTTGTCTGTTACTGTACTGACTGATCTGTATATCTTGTCTTTATTGTATGATCTGTGATCTGTATCTTTCTTGTGTGATCTGTGATCTGTATCATTACTGTATTGGCTGTAATCTGTGATCTGTAACTTGTCTTTTTCCACCTGTACGGCGTCTGTGTAACCGTCTGCGACCTTTTTCGACCCGATCGCAGGGCTCCCCGAGTCCACGATTTATCGACGTTTCTCGATAAAAGAAGCCCGCCCGCACTGTGCCTTGTCTGTACCGTGCCGGCAGTAATATCTGTTGTCTTTTCCTCCCACGCACAGCGTTTATACGGCCGTCTGCGACCCGGTCGCAGAATTAACAGGCTGCACGATACGTCGTCGAATAATGGCAGGGGAGATTGGCTCTATTATCCCTGTATTTATAGTACAGTTGCATATAATCCGAGGGCGGAGGGAGTCCCTGCCTATCGTCATATACCGCTTCACGATCGATAAAACCAACACATAAAAAATACTGCCCATGTCCCAGAGCTACGGGTGGGACAGTACAACAGTGCTGATATCATCAATCTACTGGTATTGACCTATATCCTTATTCTATACTGATGTCTGATCATACAAATTACCGGAATGTATTATAGGATAACACCAGACTACAATAGACACGCCAGTCGGTCTTTCCACTCTGTCGTGTTCCCTAAACTATAGTACAACACACAAACACGTTTCCACACTGAAAATGCAAGCCGGCAAATTCGCATTGGATTGGCGTGTTTTCACAGGTTTTACTAGCTACAGAATTTTACAAGCTTTTAGACTCCCAGGCCAAAACAATTACATTTACGACCCGGTCGCAAAGTGCGCCAAAATCAATAATTACAGGCTGTACCTGGCGTGCTTTCGTTAGAGCTGTCTTTCTGGTCTGAACACGCTCGAAATGTCTCCTCGGGTTTTTATAATGTGTGGACTCTCCGTACCCAAAAAGTCCTCACAGGGGGTTTCCTCACGAACGGAGACGAAATTACAGTTCATAATCCATGAACTAAAATGACATCACAATCTAAAATTTGTAGAGAATATTTCACGTAAAGAGCAACTCCTATCTCGCTCTGGTAAGCGAGAAATACGGGGCAATCCATTTCCGAACACTGCCTTGTTCAACGCTGACGATACGGGTCAAGGTCGTTCCCCCACATTCCAGCTCAATCACCATCCTTATTCAAACTGTTCTCTACACAACCGGTGAACCGTTACAACCGGAAGGGCGTTAAATTACTTGGTGGTCCATTTTGCAGTTGTACATGAATAAATCCGCATGTAGCTAAGCGATAGATTTTGATAAAATATTGAATATGCATATTTGGATGAGCTGTAGAGCCATTAAAATACTTGGTGTATGTATTTGTCTACATCGGATATATACATGACGGTTTGTCATCTTTTTCCTGCATTTTCCCTATATTGGAAGTGGTGATATACAGGTTTTGTTTGGTAGAAAACCACCGGAGTGAACTGAAAACAGTATTTGTACTGTTCGATGCACTTTTCATTTTGAATGCGCTTATACCCATCGTATGTGATATTATGCTTTTGAGGCTGAAGAGCCTTAGAATACTTGATGACTCATAAAGAGGTTGCACGTATTTGTTTGCCAATAGGATACGTGAATATAATGATGCCAGTAATACGATTTTAATATAATATTGACTTATGCAATATTGAATATGCATAGTTGGATGGTCATTAGAATATGCTAGATGTATTGACTTATGCAATATTGAATATGCATAGTTGGATGATCATTAGAATATGCTAGATGTATTGACTTGTCCATATCGATATGGCCATATGTTTTTGTCATTTTAGCTGCATTTAAATGTGCCTTTTTGAAAGCGGTATTATACAGGTTTTGTCTAATGCATTCGAACAAATCGACTTGTGAGCAAACAGCTCTTGTAATGCTGTTCGAAGACCTTTTCATTTTGAATGAACATATAGCGATCGTATATATTATGCTTTTTTGAGGCTGAAGAGCCCTTAGAATACTCGGTCTACAAAGCGGTTGTACATATTGTCTGTCAATAGTATACGTGAATGTATTAATTCTAGTAATATGACTTTACTATATATTGAATTATGCAATTTCGAATATGCATAGCTAGATGCGCTGAAGAGCCATTAGAATACTGGGTGAGCTGAATGGTGAACCGAAGAGCCATTAGAATACTTGGTGAGCTAAAGAGCCATTAGAATACTTGGTGAGCTGAACAGCCGTTAGAATACTTGGTGAGCTGAAGAGCCATTAAAATACTTGATGAGCTAAAGAGCCATTAGAATACTTGATGAGCTGAAGAGCCATTAGAATACTTGGTGAGCTGAAGAGCCATTAGAATACTTGGTGAGCTGAAGAGCCATTAGAATAATTGATGAGCTGAAGAGCTATTAGAATACTTGGTGAGCTGAAGCGCCATTAGAATACTTGGTTAGCAAAATAGCCTGTTTGGTATTAAAATTGGGCATTGGATTGTTTCCATTGAGAATGTGATTGAACATGGTTGGTGTCGTGAAAAGAAAGATGTATAAAATAATGCGATCTGTGATAACTGCATGAAAGCGGTATTTAACATGGATTTGAGTAAAAGACCCTGTTAATATTTAACATGGTGTACACTGAATTGTTTTATTATGATTGAACATGGTTGATGTTATGAAAGGAATGATGTAAAACGTTAATGAGATTTGCGAACAGAAATAACGAATAAACAAGACTAGCACCGCACGACGGCTAGCACCGCATGACAATTCAAAATATGTGTGTTGTTGAATGTGTTATTGCGTAACGGTACAGGAGAGATGCTTTAACATGGGGTAACCTGGTAAATTGAAGAAACCTAGAAAAGCTAAACTGTGATGTCCGACGTCGTACGGCTTAAATTTCCCACCAAAACAATAAACCTACAAATATTTGTCGAGTGACATGTACAGAGGGCGGACCGCGGGGACTAACAGTCCACCAGCAGAATCCTACCATATACAGATAATAAATTTGAGCGATATGAAACACTTTGAAAAGCGGTATCATGAGATGTGCGCGTGTACCGAGGCGTTGCTAGGAGTTACCATAACTGTTAATGCACTCACTAATGCTTTTTTTCAATATTACAAGAATTAAACCGGAAAATTTGTTCGTTTCAAATTTAATTTCCTCTTTTATTTAGTTAGTTTATCTTAATTTTTTTAATTTTAGTGATTGAATGTGATTTTCTTTAAGTTAACTGGTGTGGGAACTTCGTATTAAAAATCACATTAATTCATTAAATAACTTCCTGGACGTTTGAAGTTTGCGGGCATGTTGTCTTTTCCTAATATGAGCGGTCGTCCGGACCTGAGGTTTGCAAACTTACCCATTTTCAGTCGGTTCGTTCGCAAATATATTTTCATACCACATCTCTCAATCTTCGTAACGGAATTGAGATCCGCGAATCCTATCATATCGTCTTCGGTCTCCCGTACAATTTACATAAAGTCGTAAAATCAGCTGGTGAGACCGTTTCACTTTTTGTCATCTTACGCCGTTCTATTTATCCGCCACCATTGCATGTTGTAGATCTCTCTCTTCACGACAATGTATTGAAGAATCAAGATTATGGATACAAGCGTCCAGTCCGCAATTCAATGTTCAGCCGTTGTCTGTTAAAGAATTTCCTAAATCATATAAGTGCATTAGCACCAATCAGAGAAAAAAACAATCATAGTATGCATCAATATTTCTAGTTTCCTGCAAGAGAGAAGCGGTCAACAGTTTCTATGATGTCGGCAATATATCATGATGTTCCAAATATCAAATCCGTGCTGCTGATCAGTACCATTCTCAATGCCAGGATCTCGCTGCACTCAACCTAATGGTTGACAGTGCACAACTCATGACACCAACAAACGCACACAATGACTTCAATCGTGTCAACACTTTAGTGGGTTCATTCATAAATATAGCCGATTAACTTATATATCCATCGCATGATGTGTAAATATCAGCACGATTAACACACAGCTTTCTGCAATTAATAAGTGAAATGACAATAACGATAATTGCTGATGGTGTGACTAATGTTTGGAAGCTCATCGAAAGCAGCAGTAAATAAATACATGTATTTCTGGTTAATCTGTACGTGATAATATTACACGACCAGTAAATCCCCTCGCATGTGTGTCGTCAAACGAACAAAGCTATACAATAGCGCTTTGTTTATTTAGAATTAACAGAACCTTCATTACCACCTCGTTTTAGTCCTGCAGAATGGTGAAATGATTGTGGGTTTGATGATAAAAGCACCAAATTTGGCACAGTGATAGGCCATCACATTCTCAATAAATCTGGATATGGACCCAACTCTGAAAATTCCAAGATGGCCGCCATTTTCAAGATGGCCGCCAAGTATATAGGATATGCCCCAAAAAATGTATATGAAGGATTTTACAATAAAACTTGGTTCTCCGCCTGATAAATCGACACCTTTGGGGGTCGCAATTCATTGAGGGGTGGCAGAATTATAACAACATTGCAAACTACAAACAAATTTCAGCTTTCTGCCAAGAGATATTGGATACATAAGCTCGAATGCAATGCTGGGAGTCGAGCGAAGGTTAGTTTTGGAGATAGAGGATGGGGTTTGGTGCCCCGAGGGTGAGGACATGTTCTCAATAGTAGTGGATGGGTTGAGTAAGAGTAGCATGACGTAAGGTTCCGAAATATATGAGGGTAGGCGGCCGGGCGATGCTATGTTGAGGAGATAGAGGATGAGGCTTGGTACGCCGAGGGTGGGGATGTTCCCGAGGGTATGAATGGATCGAATAAGTGTAATGTGGATTAAGCCCCAGGAATATATGAGGGTAGGGGCTGGGCGAGGCCTAGTTTAGGAGATAGATGTTGAGGTTCGGTGCCCCGAGGGTGAGGACATGCTCTCAACAGTAGTGGATGGGTTGAATAAGAGTAGCATGACATAAGGTCCTGAAATATATGAAGGTAGGGGCCGGGCGATGCTTAGTTAAGGAGATAGAGGATGGGGCTTGGTGCCCCGGGGATGGGGACATGTTCCCGAGGGTATGGATGGATCGAATAAGTGCAGTGTGGTGTAAGCTCCAGGAACATGGGGGTAGGGGTTAGGTGAGGCTTAGTTTAGGAGATACAGGATGGGTTCGGTGCCCCGTGGGTGGCGACATGCTCTCGAGGGTAGTGGATGGGTTGGATAAGAGTAGCATGACGTAAGGGCCTGGAATATATGACGGTAGATGGCGATGCTTAGTTGAGGAGATAGAGAATGGGGCTTGGTGCCCCGTGGGTGGGAACATGTTCCCGAGGTGATGGATGGGTTGAATAAGTGAACCATGGGGTAAGCTTCCGGAATATATCAGGGTTCGGGGCGGAGTTTAGTTCAGGAAACATGGGGTGAGGTTGAGAAACTGTGGATAGGAAAAATTCAACACTTTAACAGTTGGTGCCCCAGGGTTGGGGAGGGGGTTGCTTACTTCAATCACTGAGCAATATGCCACAGCCAGAGATGATCACGGAGGTGCTACCAAAACTTGAACGTTTCCCTGTCCTCATGTGTGATAGAGCAAGCTTGTGTACGGGTGCGAATGAGGCCCATATGGATCTTTTTCACACGAAGGAAGATCCATTAAAGCTATTCCACCAAAGTCTGCTGTCCTACTGCAACATACGAAAGAAGTGGCCTACCAAGCTTCTTCGGCGCCATGGGGTTGGATCAAAGGTGCAAAACACAGAGATGGGAAACCTATTTGATCAACCTACCGCAAGCCTCCAGAGGCTGTCAAGAACTCTCAAAGTGGCGGGCTATACGCCATACCAAATATCATTTCTTCATAAGAAAGCCAGTTGTGCACATTGCCACATCGAGAGTGAAGGTTGGTCATCACAGGGACAATCCACGGGTGTAATACCTATGGACCGTCATAGCTCAGTCGGTAGAGCATCGGCGCATTGAGCCGGGGTCGTGGGTTCAAATCCCGCTGACGACCAATTTATTCTTTCTCTCTCAAAAAGCATTTAAAGTAAAGTGTGGTTGCTGGACAGACCAGGGGGTAGAGGGGTGATACAAGTGTGTCCGAGCAAAGGTGCAATGTACCACACTCTGTCAGTGATGAGGGTCATGTGATCGCGAATGACCAAGTGTCAGCTTCAGGTTTGTATACCTACAAATGTCGACATATTAGTCATGACTGGGATGTGATAATCTAGTATTTATAATATATACATGTGGCACTTGTGAAGGAAAAAGTTGTCATCACCTGTATATGTTGACAAATGTGTCGATGTTGGCAGTTTATGCTCCAGAGCTCAATTCTGAAGAGGAGCTGTTGACACCAAGATAGCAGACATCGTAACACAGCTAGCCCATTATTTTCAGTGACATTTCGGATAAGAAATTAGATTTGTGGGTTAACTGTACAAATACAAAGGGATAAAAGATTCCCACCATCTTGAATTTCCCATGATCCGTTTTACCTATAGTATAAACAGGTTTGGAAATGAGCCCAAGACCGTTGTATGAAGTAAAAACATCCTGAACTACTAATATGTCTATCATCTGATAGGAATATTTGACTAGGACCCGGAATCCCTATACATTCCTTGTGACTGGATCGGATGGAGATAATTATGTAATTATATAATTTACATATTATTCATAGCTTGAAGGCCATGCAATTGTGCAGAACGAATCGCAGGAGCATGATACGGCAGATTCCACGATAATCTAGTCCACTAACTCCCGTTTCCGTCAATCATTGACGGAACAAGGAAATGACATTATCAACACCAAATTCAAAAATATCGTAAACAAACAATGTGCCCTGTAGTGTACCTTACTATCCAAAACATGCCAATGAATTGCATAAGATGAAAATAAACAGGCGCCCCTATGAATTATTTGTACAGTTTATAATTTAACAGGACAAAACATAAATGACATTTGCAACATTTGTATTGCTTATGTCATTTTTCCGTAAAAATGTATTCTGTATATGTACAAGAAATTTCCTATAAGACAATCATTGCATATGCTTAGTGGAATTAGGCCAATCGTTTTGATGTATCTGTACCATTGTCAGTGTATGACATCACCCATGCTATAATACTGGGTCATTTTGCTAGTGTCATTTCCATCACGGGAGTTGGACGAAAATGACAAGCAACATTTTTCAAACACCCACAGCATGGTATTTTCATACACTGACAATGGTACATATATCTTAATAAGATCAGGATAGTACCACTGTAAATCTTTTATTGAATAATTTAATTGACATTTGATTTGTGGTGAATATTGTAAAAAAAGTATGACGGAAATATGACATTGGTACAATTGACATTAGCAACATTTACATTTCTGTCTCTATTATACTACAGACAAGAAATGTAGGCCCTACATGGCAAAACTGTTTAAATTCACATATGCATATATTACACAGCCTTGGTGGGTTTAGCAAACATGTACATGGCACAGAGTTAGTTTTTTATATTCTTAACCCTATCTGACCTGGGCTTTTTGGGACCTGTCCGGGCCTGGAAAGTGGGGGGGCTGAAATGCCACCCCCCAATTATTTTCTTACCCCTTGAGCTAGAGGGTTGAAACTTACCACACTATACCCTTGGGTCAAACAGAAAATGTAAAAAATCCAAGATGGCTGCTTTGATGACATCACAGTGATGTCATTTTCAAAAACGGCATATTTTGATAGATTTTTAGGTCAGATTTTTTATTTTTTTATTTATGTAATTTCTCCGCCAAAACTGCATGATAAATTAGTAAATAGTATTGTGGTGTCAAATAAAATAGTTTTTGCCCATTTCAAATTTCGAAATTCAAAATTTTGTGTAGTTTTGGTTGGGTTTTTGTTGGGGTTGGGGTTTTGCTAGGGTATGTTTGTTTGGGTCATCGTCGCCGTGTGACCAATAAGGTTAGGTGCGACGTTAAACTTCACACAACCAACCAACCAACCACTTTTCTTCGCTGAAAAGCTAAAATCTTAAAACACGAAAACATCACTTTTCTTGTATCCAGGTGGCTGCCATCTTGAATTTACCCATGATCCTGTACCCCGGAGGTTATGCAAATAGGGTCAAAATGACCCCAATATGATAAACTATAAGGTCACGGAGTGTCAGCCTTCAATTTGTTGTGGTTCCGGAGATAGCGCAGAAAGTTTGGTAGGGGGACCATTTTGCCCCCCCCCCCAAAAGGCCTGGTAGGGTTGAAGTTGCGAATGTCATTTTTCGGTTGGACGGAAAAGTTAACGGAAAAGTAGACTAGATTATCGTGAAATCCGCCATACCTGATAATATTTCATTAACTATTGGAATAATGGACTTTAAGCAAATATCTTCGCGATTATCTTGAATTTCCCAAGTACTTGGCGGCCATGTTGGAAATGGCGGCCATCTTGGAATTTTCAAGTTGGGTCTATATCCAGATTTGGTCAGTAAGTTATGAACTATCACTGTGCCAAATTTTGTGCTTTTATCACAAAACCCACAATTCTCCCGAAATATCGCACGATTCTGCAGGACTCTCCGGGCAATACAGTACAAACTGACATTGTCGAATCAATTAACAAAAATCATACAGAAATCTGTGTAGATATTGAGCTATTGAGTGATTGAGCATCTTCAGTGCATGTGTGATTGAGCGAGGTCAGAATAAGACATTACTACGTCAAACGCCACTGAAGAACGTCAAGATGAGATTGAGTTATATAGGAGTAATAGAAAAGGAATGCCTGTCTGTCGAACTACTACTATATTGAAGCATAAAAGTCAACAGAGCAAGATAATATGCAAACTTTATCACGAAACCTATACCCACCTTGAAATTCAACATTGTGAAACCAAATCTGGGCGTACAACAAGGCATTCATGACAGGGACGTTACCATATCCATAAGATAAGAAGCTTACTGGATTTGCCAATGATAGACATCTTCATTTTATCCAGCCAATTTCGACGTTCCTACATCGAGCCTGCCTTGATTTATCTGACCACCTTCAGTGTTCAAAATCCGAGGTGTAAATTTCGCCTACGAACGTTCGACGAACCAATCAGAACTTACACATCGATTGCGAGTAGAGTGACATCATTCTCAAGTAGAGGCGTCATTTCTTCTAATATGGTGTTTGTAATGGCCCAATAAATAGGTCAGTCAATCAATAACGCTCTTCTAAGACACATTTCGAAATTCAAATGTTTGCGAGGTCAGTGACGTCTCGTGTCTATTTATAAGTTCTTTGAACATTGAAGGGGGCCAGATATATCAAGGAAAGTTCGAAATGGGAACGTAAAAATTGGCTTGATAAAATGAAGATAATGGTAGAGGGATGCCAGAAATATAATGACATTACAAATGTACGCTAAAATCACCCTCGCTATCAGGCCCCTCTCTCTCTCTCTCTTTCTGGTCCCTGCTTCATGTAAGGATTACGACAAAATGAATACAATAGCCAAGGGGAACAATAATGTGTTTATACTCACATGCAGCTTTTTGAGCTAAAGAGAAGCTTAGACAATACCCATTTTTTCTCCTACCGTCGGGAGGAAGATCACGGTGATCATGGCCCTGCGCGTGACTGAGTTTCCTGTATTTTTCCACTATGGACAATTAGTCATGTGAGAATGCTGTGCAATTCTTAATATAGAATATTTTCTCCATGTTTTCCAGGTGCGGTTGTACCTAGACGTGGGGTAAGTTGTTTATTCAAATATTGCGCATTATATATTCTATCCTTCTGCTTACGAATAATATATTAATTTTCCTGAGTATGAGACCCTTCCCCCCATTTTTTTCTGGACAAAATACATCTTCCAGATGCAGTTGTACCTAGACGTGGGGTAAGTTGTTTACTCAAATATTGCGCATTATATATGCTACCCTTCTGCTTACGAATGATATATTAATTTCTTGAGTATGAAACCCTTCCCCCCAATTTTTCCCGGACAAAATACATTTTCCAGGTGCAGTTGTACCTAGATGTAAGTTGTTTACTCATATAATTTCTTGCGCTTGACAGGAGGAAATAGCACGAAATTACTTTCTCCTGGGGGAGCAAGAATCACATGTGGAGGTGTGAAATGTTATAACAGGTGGGCGTCCTGTGAGCTGTTATAACATTGGCGGGGGTTTCTGGTTTAAATAGAGGTCAGTTGTATGGTCAGGCCATCTCGTCAGCGGTTTGCTAAGCATTAACACACGACAGTGTTAGACCCCGTGTTTCATCCATATAGCCTGGTGTCGCTATACTCCATCAGTTTGTCTGTACGTCTTCAACAACCATTTGCAGATTTCGATCCTTACCGGAGTATATGGCCGCTTAATCAAACGGCGTTGTGCGTTCTTTCCGGCATAGTTGACATGGACAGGCAGTCCGTACAGGAAAAAATTGGACGATACTCCATGCAAAATTTGACTCTTCCAGAGAGATAATACTGATTTGCTGGATCAGATAATCAAACATTGCCCGTTTAACACGAAAAGAGTTCCCATGGAAAGGAGTTCCCATGTAAAAGAGACGGCAACATTACAGCATAACTTTACGGTGAAATGAAGGCGGTTTGAGCCATATTAACGTGACCAGTACAGGATCTACAGTACGGTGAAGTTGATTTTGCAACTGATTTATCGACAGAGGGACACAGACTCTACGTGATCGTAAACAGCTGATTATTTGCGATTCATCTCAGACTGTTGGGAATCCCGGAATATTACGTGGTCACTGACCTTGCTACCAAGTCCGATGAAGACCGGAAGATTGCCAGGGCGGAAACGGCGGATGCGAGAGCTGATATACAAGATCGAGCAGCAGCTTGTTGCACGATGCAACCTGGTATGGTGGGATATATACCCCTTTTTCAGTATGATAGCTATGGATATGATATTTTGCTCTATGATAATATCTCATTTACTCTCGTTACAGATTTCACGAAGCATTTATGCAGTACGTGAATGCAATGCTACTATATTTAATAAAGGTAGCCGGTGTTTCCCAGAACTTGTTTTGGAAGGCGAGATCAGCGCCGAACCCTTGAGTGTATGATGAAGGAAGGTTTGACAGATGAGCGGATGAGAATTTTCTATCTTGTTACATGATCGCTGCATTGTGTAATGTATTTGATCGTCATGAGTCAAAATTTCAGGTCCACTTCAGGTGTTGTAGACAATGCATTTTACCTTTTCAGAAACAGTTATATTGTGTATCTGATAGGTTGTTCAAGGCCAATCCCAACAGAATTCACCTCATGCTATTTGAAATGTATCATATTGATTAGAAATGACAGTTGCGCTACCAGTCCATTGTCCATTGTCTCTATTGATTACTATTGTCCTGTTGTGACGTGATCATTTGCATATAAATCTTGGAAGGGAAAGCATACTGTTGGTCAAGGAATAATGGAGATTTTTATATATGAGACTAATTCCTACGGAGTATTGTTGCTTTAACATAACTAAAATGGAAGTTGATGCCATGACACATGGAAATGAATTGAGCTGCATCAGCGCTACTGTGAAACATGTGAAATTCGGGAAGACATTTATATTTTGTTCTATGCTATTGAAAAATGGCCAAGATATTGGCAACCACAGGAGGTGGTGGTGATCTGATATTGAAATGTTAAAGAGCTCGACACGGAAAAAAAAAATTGTCGGCAGTTCATATAGCTGTTTTTCATAGCTTTACAAATATTTTAAGAGCTCAAAAGAATGATAATGGTTTACAGACGACCAGAATATGGAAAGCATAATATACAAAGGAAGTATGAAAAAATGCCTAGCTATGTCGATTTTGAATTATGCTAACAGCAGAACGTTCATTTGGAAGTTCAACTGATACCACGCTAGAAAAAAGAATAAGCTGTTTATCAGAGTGGTGACTGGGGAATTCATGTTGTTTGAACATGTGAACAGTATGTATAGGCCGATTTGCCATTCATAACATTAAGAAATTCGGTCGATTCAATTCACGTTACTGGAATGCTGGGTGTGAGTTTGTTGAAACGTTCACAACAGAACGGGCAAGTGAAAACAATTGCATTGTAGGTATATAGCTTCGCGAGTTTTGAAACAAATGTCTCACTGCAGGGCAAAGGGAACTAAGTTATTCCAAAGTGGTATTCTGCCCGATAATGTTCACTATTCCGCCCTATGTATGTTATTCCACAAACAATATATTCAAAATAACTTCTCCAAAATAAAGAACGTCGGAATGGTTTGTTTGGAGAGACCGATCTGTATTTTGATATGATTTTACAGAGGACTATAATGTTTATGTTTTCGTTACAGATATGTTGATGAATGTATTTGAACCAGGGGCGGTCTTTGTCCCGTCATATTGACAGCGCATTGGATGACGCTGGCCTGGAATGCATCGCCACAGTGGTTGTCACGGTTGATTTGTGTAAAAAATTTACATTATGCATGTAGATTGTTTGCACGGAAGAGAGGAGAGAATATTTATAGTTTGTTTTATGCTATTGAAACATGGTCAATATATTGACATCCACAAAGGGTACTGGTGATTGGCCAGTGATCCAATATTGAAATGTTATATAAAGAGCTCGACACGGAGAAAATTGACGGCAGTTCATATAATTGTTTTTCATAGTTTATAAATATTTTAAGAGCTCAAAAGAATTAAATGGTTTACAGACGACCAGAATATGGAAAGCTTAATATATGCAAAAGTATGACGTTTGACTAAAAATGCCTAGCACGTAGCATTTTGAATTGTGCTTACAGCAGAATGTTCATTTGGAAGTTCAGTTGATACCATGATAGAAAAATGAGGACTATAATGTTTATGTTTTCGTTACAGATATGTTGATGAATGTATTTGAAGCAGGGGCTGTCTCTGTCCCGTCAAATGGCATAGCGCATTGGAGGACGCTGGCCTGGATTGCATCGTCACGGTGGTTATCACGGATGATTTATGTAAAAAATTTGCATTATGCATGTAGATTGTATGCACGGAGGGTCACCTTGGCTGGAGATGCTTGGCGCACTGCTACGGACACAGGTTTTCAGAGCTTTTACATGCTATTTTATCTCTGTTTTTGCCTGGGCGGCGTCCGGTATCGATGAAGGTTACTCCATAGGGTTTTAAACTTTCGGATTTCAATGCATTTCCCAACATTCATGGTGTACCGGTTTGTATTGCCTGAGGTCGGACTTCAAGGCTCCGGGTACTCTAGTTATGAATAAATAGTTGGGAAAGATGAGAGATTTTGTAGAAATGATAAACAATTTGTTCGTTTGAGTGCAACGAATTAGAACATAATTGAGGCTAATAAGAGCTTGTTGACTACACTTATCACTTAGAAAAAGCTAAGTAAACGGTGAATTATTAAAGCTAATACGGTTATCGAACATAAGTGGATCAGAGACGTTTTGCTATGTGTTTACTTGTTAATACTGATTTATTGTGGGTTCAGTTGTTTTTCTGTATATTAAGCACTCAGTCCTTGTGCTTTTTGATGGTTATATGATTGCTTATCAAAAATCGAAGACAGTCCTTCACTAAGATGGCACGTGCCTGATAACAGGGCGAACGGGATCATATCTGTGTCCCGTTTATAACACTGAGAGATATTTAATTATGACTGAGATATCTGAAATGTCAGAGAATACTTTTAGGAGTTTTGTTAAAATCTTTGCCATATTCGGGCAAACAGATATTTTCACTGAATGATTTTCACGTTAGTTGGAAAGAGGAAACGATAAAGATTCCTATCACTTACTTGCTTTCTTTGACTCTCGGCTAGCACCGCATGACAATTCCAAATATATGTGTTGTTGAATGTGTTATTGCGTAAGGGTGCAGGAGAAATATAATTTCTTGCGCTTGACAGGAGGAAATAGCACGAAATTACTTTCTCCTGGGGGAGCAAGAATCACATGTGGAGGTGTGAAATGTTATAACAGGTGGGCGTCCTGTGAGCTGTTATAACATTGGCGGGGGTTTCTGGTTTAAATAGAGGTCAGTTGTATGGTCAGGCCATCTCGTCAGCGGTTTGCTAAGCATTAACACACGACAGTGTTAAGACGAAAGGCGGGAAATGAAAGTATTCATTTGACTGTATCTGATATGATTGAAAAAGAAATCTTTATTTCTTAGGTCAATAACATGGCGTATGTATTCAAATAAAATGTACATATGCTTGTCATCTTGCTGTTACGCTCATTTTGGAGGTGGTGTTATACATTGGTGCATTTGAGTAAAACGACTGTGAATAAACAGTACTTGTATCACTGTTCGTAGCATTTTTTATTTTGAATGAGATTATACCGATCGTATATGATATTATTTCTATGAGCCTGAAGGGCCTTAGATTATTTGATGGCCCATTGTGCAGTTGTACATATCCATCAAAAAGATATGCGCATATCGCTAAGCTATAGAGTTTGATAAAATATTGAAGTATGCAATATTGAATATGGATATTTGGATGGGCTGTAGAGCCATTAAAATACTTGGTGTATGTATTTGTCTACATTTGATATGTACATGACGGTTTGTCATCTTTTTTATGCATTTTCCATATTTTGAAAGTGGTGTTATACAGGTTTTGGTTCGTAGAAAACCACCGGAGTGACCTCAAAACAGTACGGTATGTGTACTGTTCGATGCATTTTTCATTTTGAATGCGCTTATACCCAGCGTATGTGATATTATGCTTTTGAGGCTGAAGAGCCTTAGAATATTTGATGACTGATAAAGAGGTTGTACGTTTTCGTTTACCAATAGGATACGGTAATATACTGATGCTAGTAATACGATTTTAATATAATATTGATGTAATGCAATATTGAATATGCATAGTTGGGTGGTCATTAGAATATGCTAGATGTATTGACTTGTCCATATCAGTGAGGCCATATGCTTTTGTCATTTTACCTGCATTTGTGCCTTTTTGAAAGCGGTATTATACAGGTTTTGTCTAATGCATTTGAACAAATCGACTTGTGAGCAAACAGCTCTTGTAATGTTGTTCGAAGAACTTTTCATTTTGAATGAACATATAGCGATCGTATATATTATGCTTTTTGAGGCTGAAGAGCCCTTAGAATACTCGGTCTACAAAGCGGTTGTAAATATTGTCTGTCAATAGGATACGTGAATGTACTATTTCTAGTAATATGACTTTGCTATAATATTGAATTATGCAATTTTTTATATGCATAGCTAGATGCGCTGTAGAGCCATTAGAATACTGGGTGATCTGAATGGTGAGCTGAAGAGCCACTAGAATACTTGGTGAGCTAAAGAGCCAATAGAATACTTGGTGAGCTGAAGAGCCATTAGAATACTTGGTGAGCTGAAGAGCCATTAGAATACTTGTTGAGCTAAAGAGCCACTAGAATACTTGGTGAGCTAAAGAGCCACTAGAATACTTGGTGAGCTAAAGAGCCACTAGAATACTTGGTGAGCTAAAGAGCCATTAGAATACTTGGTGAGCTAAAGAGCCATTAGAATACTTGGTGAGCTAAAGAGCCATTAGAATACTTGGTGAGCTAAAGAGCCATTAGAATACTTGGTGAGCTAAAGAGCCATTAGAATAATTGGTGAGCTGAAGAGCCGTTAGAATACTTGGTTGACAAAATAGCCTGTTTGGTATGAAAATTGGGCCTTGGATTGTTAATTGGGCCTTGGATTGTTACCATTGAGAATGTGATTGAACATGGTTGGTATCGTGGAATGAAAGATGTATAAAGTATTGTGATCTGTGATAACCGCATGAAAGCGGTATTTTACATAGATTTGAGTAAAAGACCCTGTTAATATTTACGATGATGTACACTGAATTGTTTTAGATGATTGAACATGGTTGATGTTATGAAAGGAATGATGTAAAACGGAAATGAGATTTGTGAACAGAAATAACGAATAAACACGGCTAGCACCGCATGACAATTCCAAATATATGTGTTGTTGAATGTGTTATTGCGTAAGGGTGCAGGAGAAAAATATTGCTCATTATATATGCTACCCTTCTGCTTATGAATGATATATTAATTTTCCTGGGTATGACACCCTTCCCCCCATTTTTTCTGGACAAAATACGTTTTCCAGGTGGGGTAAGTTGTTGAGTCAAATATTGCGCATTATATATGCTATCCTTCTGCTTACGAATGATATATTAATTTTCTTCAGTATGAGATCCGTCCCCCCTTTTTTACTGAATACGCGTTTGATGTCATTGAGACCGACTTATGATAATTCTGTTGTTGAACACTTTTTCAGCCTCCCACCAAATGTCCTTCGTTCATGTGTATTGCTCAAGTGTGTGAATTTCCGGAAATGCAATACGAGCAGTTCAACGGCTTAAGATGTCCCACCTGTCCAACCTGTCGTATTCCAGAAGTAAGAACTACAGTCAACATTGGCTTCAATATACGCCCGCATATATTCGTTACTCCCAACTCCCTTTTTGGTGCCGACCAGCACATGGATTCGACAGAACTATGATCATAACGCAATGGAGCTAGAACTTTCACATATTTTGTACATATATTTTCTTTTATATGCATTCACCGAATTAATGACAGAATGGATATTTTCGCATAGGTATATCATTGATTACACTGGCCTAGACAAAGTTTGGGCGTGTGCATTAAAGTATTTTATTTCAATTTCCCTGTCATAGCACGCCATCTATCGTCCCATCGACCGTAAAGCCCACCACCGTTCCTAGTATTTATATGATACTTTTCTATAACACTATCACGAATAGCACATGTGGATTTTAATTTCCTGTCATATTCAACTTTTAAAAATTATTTTCCCATACTATCTTGCGATAATACCACATATTCTATCGTCCCATCGACAGTAAATCCTACCACCGTTCCCACTATCAATATGATATTTTACTTTCACACTGTTATATAGTACCATCGTCATAGCCATGCGATATCGATACTCGATTTAGGTCCTTTTCTTCACGAAATAGCACATATTATGGATTCAATTTAATGTTATAACTATAGTCATAACGCAATCGAGCTAGAAATTTCACATAGTGTGTACATATATTTTCTCTTGCCGTTACATTAAAACACAGCTATATTTAGGACATTATATTTTTCCGATTTCAACAGCACCACGTACAGACCAAAATGCCGCCATATCTTACCATCTTAGTTGTTAAATAACATGTTTTCCTCCCTTAATATTATTACACAGTTTATCTAACTCGAGTAAGAATGCATGATATTTACTGAATATGTAAACGCTTAGTTTATTCCACTAACGTCACAGGACCTACGAAGTAGGGTAGGCATATAGGACTCCGACGCGCACTGAACTCTTGGAAATCCCCCCGCCCCAAGTTGAAATCCTGCCTATATTAAGATGGGCACAGCCCAAGTCAGAATCACCAGTGATTTCCATTAAAAATTACCCGAAATTTTCATCAAAAGTAGATCAGCTCAGAACTTGCTGGTAACAGTTCCCTAATGCACCTTCATGCAAAAAATCAAGGTTCTAATGTCAACGGTTCACGTTATTTTGCGGACGAAAGGATTCGGATGGACTCACTCACTCACTGACTGACTACCGGACAATTTGCAGATGGTAGCCTACTTCGTAGGAATAAACAACGATGCCATATTAGTCAAAATCGGTTTGATGTCTGTGAGACCAACTTATGGTAATTCTAATGTTGAACACTTTTTCAGCCCATTTGTCCTTCGTTCAAGTGTGCTGCTCCACAGTGTGATAACCCGGAAATGCAATACAACCAGTTCAACGGTTTAAGATGTCCCACCTGTCCAATCTGTTCTACTCCAGAGGTAAGAACAAAGTCATCATTGGCTTCTTTTTTCGCCCACATATTCGTTACTGGTGTTGACCAGCAACTGGATTCGTCATATAAATATATATATTCATCGAATTACATATCTTCCTAATAACTGAATTAATGATAGGATGGGATTTAGCTCAAATTATATCATTGATTACACTGGCCTAGTCAAAGTTTGAGCTTGTGCATTAAACTATTTCATTTCATTTTAACCATTCTATCCTGCCATACCACCACATCTTCTATCGTCCCATCGACCGTAAATCCTACCACTGTTCCCAGTATCATTATGATATTTTTTTTATAACACTATCACGAAATAGCACATGTGGATTTTAATTGCATGTCATATTCAACAATGTCAGGTCGAATATTAAAAAAAATTTTTTTATAATTTTCTCATAATATCTTGCCATATCATCACATATTCTTCCATGCCATCGACCGTAAAGACTACCACCGTTCCCAGTATCAATATGATATTTTTACCTGCGGCACGCAGGTCTACGGGAGGCTCGCGTTGTTGTTGTTGTTGTTGTTCTTATTGTTCTTCTTCTTGTGACTTTTTGAAATACGCATGCGCTAAGAGAGTGTGATCTCTGCCACACTTTCCTTTTCAATCTCACATGACAACACTGTCTTCAGGCACGTCAACCTGTAACCATCTCGGTCATCTATACGCGGTAAGACTGACCCTGGGATCGTGTGTATCCATTTACAGCCTACTTTCGGCAAGTGCGAGAGGGAATTTCCAGAAATCAATACCACGTGACTTCGTCAGCCAATCAGCTAAAGTCTACCGACGTAACCCCAACGTAACTCGCCATTTTCGAATCATGTGATGCCCTACTTGTTGAAAATTACAGATCTACCACACCTCTTGGGTGATACGAAAGTTATTTATACCTATATATTTTGTAAGCCTAGCCTATATCTGTTTCCCAAGTGGTTTGAAAACCTGTAATTTATCAGATTTCTCGAGTCTGTTCTCTGCCGGATGAAGGCCGAACAGAATCCCGTAATATACCGGATATCGCTCCGCAATAATGGAGACTCACGATTCGCAAGCCATCTTATGGATGGCGAAGTGAACGCAAATGCAGGCACGTTTGAATTCATTTGCAACTATATTCGGTGGAATTAATTATTGCTTCGTTGATTTACGTTCAGACTTCAATTCTCTTACGTCAGTCGCTTAAAATCTGTCGGTCGTCACATCAGTCACTGTCTTCAGATATTACCATTTTCATTGAACAGTATGCACATGTATATACAATTTAAGACCCTTGGATTTCTTATATACCAAGGAAGATGAGCCGCAACCTTGTCAGTGGTTCAGCTAATTTGCATACAGTCACAGGCGACTGTCTTAGAAAGTAGAAAAATAAGTTCACTACTTCTAGTAATCATTTTATCTACCCAATCTAGATAAAACACAAATTGGTGAAGAAACATAACAAGTAACGCATTATCATTATGATTAACATTGAATAATACTTGGTATCAAATTATAGATCATGCATCATAAAAACAAACGCAACAATTACGTTTCAGAAGTAAGCGGAACAACTCAGCAACTTTCACCGAATAAAGATGTTTAACTTTACCCCCAAGCAATTCGCATATATGGAAATATGTTTTGAAAGGAATAATAACTTAACCCTCTGTGGAAATCGAAACAATGATCCTCCAATCCCTGGACTTGCACTTAATGTCTTAGCTATACCGACTCATTGATAATACTCAAAACTGACTTTATGCGCAAATGATTTTATAATACATAAATGACTATGTAGTATTTAATGAGTCAGACAACCCTATGCGCGAACAATACAGTTGTGTAGTTATATTGTGTACTTTCGGTACATAGCTATTTCGAATGATCCTCTTTCGGAACACAGTCTCTCTATCCTCATTCTCGCAAGCCAGGGCTTTGCTTCGCTGGTATTGATGTTCTCGTCCTCTTCCGCACCCATAATCCCTTTAGAATTGCATTAATCACTTCTGTAAAATCAATACTTATGTGTATCAGCAGACAATGGGCAGAAACATGTTGCATTTGACATCATTCTCTCAAGTCAGAGCCCA
Organism: Hanleya hanleyi; assembly: GCA_036873755.1. Lineage (NCBI taxonomy): Eukaryota > Metazoa > Mollusca > Polyplacophora > Lepidopleurida > Hanleyidae > Hanleya > Hanleya hanleyi. The sequence goes on from JAVTVY010015953.1 coordinate 31,201, forward strand.
TTTATGCTAGAACTTACTGGTTCTACACTTCACAATTTACGTTACTTTGTCAATCAGTCTTACGAATGAAATTACGTCATATATTAGCAGATACTGACCATAAAAGCGATCTATTTGACCTTGTTGTCAAAAGCTAGGACCTTGATTTCCTTGAGAGTTTTTTAAAATTTATTTTGATACTTAGATACCTTTCATATTGACTTGGAAGTCGTTTTCGCGAATGCAATAATTTGATGTACCAAAAGATAATAACGAGAATTCGACATGATTCTCTTATACACACAGACCTTGTTTAGTGAACTAACCCTGAAATTTCGCACTTAAATCACCTTCCGAATGACTTAACGACAAAAATATTCGCGAATTGATTATAGGGAGATATCCATAGATACTGACAAGAAATGTTTCTTATTGCAGAATTTGATTTAAAAAAAAAAAAAAAATTAATAAAATTATCAACCTTCGAAAAGGCTTGACCAAACATGTCGGATGAGGTGATATCTCCTAAGGATGAAATAGGTAATCATTTGTATAGAAAGAGCAAACCATGTATTGATATTGGCTTGCTGCATGGAAAAGAGTGTCAAGGTACCGTATTTAGTTTGCAGATGATAACGCACATAAATGCAGAAACTTAATTTATTATTCTAATCGAATATCAAGACTGTCACAGGCGTCAATTTGAATCGTGAAAAATGTCATTATGCCTCTTGAACAGATCGATAAAGCCTTCAACCCCATTCCATAGTTTCACAGATCAAAGTGATAGACCTGATAATAAATTCATTGAAAATTAACTTTGAAGGAAATATAAATTTTTCATTTTGCTCGGCAAAGTAAGCGAGAAGGGAGACTGAAGAGCGTAGATGTTCGCGCTATGACTAAATCCTTGAAATTTGTTTGGATTTCCAAATATTTGAAAGCCTTTTTCATTTGCAAAAATCAACGGCTGAACCGAATGTTTTGAAACTTGGAATACACGATACTTGTACCAAGACATTGCCAAAGCGATCATTGTGACTTCGTCTGTCAATTCAGTATAGACGGCACGGACCAGTCAAAATTGTCGAAATTTGAACGGGGAAAGTGAATATATATATATGGTATCAAACCTATTAGTCAATTCCTACAATTGTGGGTTAGAAGTTGAAAATTACTTCCCTTGGCATGAAAACACTTGCAGATGGCGCTTTTTTTTCTACAATTACCACTACCTCCGCTGATATGTCTTTCACTGTATTATTGCCACTGCCGCAGGTTTTGACTACAATGTAGTCATTTCTCACTTGTTCTATAACGCTATCACATCACGTTTACTTATATGTTGCTCTCTCATCGCGCCATCACATTGTGTTGTATAGTACAATCGCCCAAGCCATATGATATTGATACTCGATTTAGGCCTTTTCCTACACAAACTAGCACATGCTTTGGATTTCAATTTCATGTCATAACTATAATCATACGCAATCGAGCTAGAAATTTCACATATTGGGTACATATATTTTCTCTTGCCGTTACATTAAAACACAACTAGATTTAGGACATATTCTTTCGATTTCAACACCACCAAGTACAGACCAAAATACTGACATATCTTTTCATCTCCATTGCAGGATGAGTAGTTAAAGAACATATTTTTCACCCTTAATATTATTACACAATTCATCTAACTCTGAAAAGAAAGCATGTTATTTACTGAATACGCGTTTGATGTCTGTGGGACCGACTTATGGTAATTCTGTTGTTGAACACTTTTTCAGCCTCCCACCATTTGTCCTTCGTTCAAGTGTGCTGCTCCAGCGTGTGATAACCCGGAAATGCAATACGAGCAGTTCAACGGCTTCAGATGTCCCACCTGTCCAATCTGCCCTATTCCAGAAGTAAGAACTAGAGTCAACATTGGCTTCGATATACGCCCGCATATATTCGTTACTCCCAACTCCCTTTTTGGTGCCGACCAGCACATGGATTCGACAGAACTATGATCATAAAGCAATGGAGCTAGAACTTTCATATATTTTGTACATATATTTTCTTTTATATGCATTCACCGAATTAATGGCAGAATGGATATTTTCGCATAGGTATATAGGTTCAAGTATATCATTGATGACACTGGCCTAGACAAAGTTGGGCGTGTGCATTAAAGTATTTTATTTCAATTTCCCTGTCATAGCACGCCATCTATCGCCCCATCGACCGTAAAGCCTACCACCGTTCCTAGTATTTATATGATACTTTTCTATAACACTATCACGAATAGCACATGTGGATTTTAATTTCCTGTCATATTCAACAATTTCAGGTCGAATACTGAATTTTTTAAAATTATTTTCCCATACTATCTTGCGATAATACCACATATTCTATCGTCCCATCGACCGTAAAGCCAACCACCGTTCCCAGTATCAATATGATATTTTCCTTTCACACTATCACATCTCGTTTTCTTATATGTTGCTCTCTCATCGCGCCATCGCATTGTGTTGTATGGTACAATCGTCCAAGCCATATGATATTGATACTCTATTTAGGCCTACACAAACTAGCACATGCTTTCGATTTCGATTTCATGTCATAACTATAATCATAACGCAACCGAGCTAGAAATTTCACATATTGTGTACATATATTTTCTCTTGCCGTTACATTAAAACACAACTAGATTTAGGACATATTCTTTCGATTTCAACACCACCACGTACAGACCAAAATACTGACATATCTTTTCATCTCCATTGCAGGATGAGTAATTAAAGAACATATTTTCCACCCTTAATATTATTACACAATTCATCTAACTCTGAAAAGAAAGCATGATATTTACTGAATATGCGTTTGATGTCTGTGGGACCGACTTATGGTAATTCTGTTGTTGAACACTTTTTCAGCCTCCCACCAAATGTCCTTCGTTCATGTGTATTGCTCAAGTGTGTAAATTCCCGGAAATGCAATACGAGCAGTTCAACGGTATAAGATGTCCCACCTGTCCAATCTGTTCAACTCCATATGTAAGTGCAAGAGTCATCATTGGCTTCAAAAAACGCCCACAAATTGGACTTTCATTTCTCTCAATATTACAATAAAGGACCATTGTGGTTTTCATAATGTATAGTTCGTCAACTTTCAATTGAAAGTTTGAGCTTAGGGAGAAGCATACGACATACGACTGTGTTAGGTGCTTAGGGAGAAGCATACGACATACGACTGTGTTAGGTGCTTAGGGAGAAGCATACGACATACGACTGTGTTAGGTGCTTAGGGAGAATCATACGACATACGACTGTGTTAGGTGCTTAGGGAGAATCATACGACATACGACTGTGTTAGGTGCTTAGGGAGAAGCATACGACATACGACTGTGTTAGGTGCTTAGGGAGAAGCATACGACATACGACTGTGTTAGGTGCTTAGAGAGAAGCATACTACATACGACTGTGTTAGGTGCTTATGGAGAAGCATACGACATACGACTGTGTTAGGTGTTTAGGGAGAAGCATACGACATACGACTGTGGTAGGTGCTTAGGGAGAAGCATACGACATACGACTGTGTTAGGTGCTTATGGAGAAGCATACGACATACGACTGTGTTAAGTGTTTAGGGAGAAGCATACGACATACGACTGTGTTAGGTGTTTAGGGAGAAGCATACGACATACGACTGTGTTAGGTGTTTAGGGAGAAGCATACGACATACGACTGTGTTAGGTGTTTAGGGAGAAGCGTACGACATACGACTGTGTTAGGTGTTTAGGGAGAAGCATACGACATACGACTGTGTTAGGTGTTAGGAGAAGCATACGACATACGACTGTGTTAGGTGTTTAGGGAGAAGCATACGACATACGACTGTGTTAGGTGTTTAGGGAGAAGCATACGACATACGACTGTGTTAGGTGTTTAGGGAGAAGCGTACGACATACGACTGTGTTAGGTGTTTAGGGAGAAGCATACGACATACGACTGTGTTAGGTGCTTAGCGAGAAGCATACGACATACGACTGTGTTAGGTGTTTAGGGAGAAGCATACGACATACGACTGTGTTAGGTGCTTAGGGAGAAGCATACGACATACGACTGTGTTAGGTGTTACGTAAGTAAAACAAAAAAATATGTATTTAATTCTACACAAAAACTGAGTTTGTTACCGAATAAATACCCAAGTTTTATAAACTGACGCTGAAAATTGAGCTTTTGCCTGTTTTTGGCTTTTTCGTATACATTTGTGCATGGATTTTTTAATATATCTAAAATATGACATCTTGAGTCAAAAGGAATCTACTGTTTTTCAGTCACCATATATTATTTTGGTTCAAGGTGTCATATTTTACATTTTATTAAAATAAAATCCACACTAAAATGTATACAAAAAGGCACAAACAGACATGTACACCAACTTCAAACGTCAGTTTTGACTGTCAGAGTGTACAGTATTCCTAAAAAAAGTTGGGTGAAATTTCACTCAAGTAAGAGTGAAAATTCATCTCACTCAAAACTTGAGTGAGATTTTCACTCAACTTGAGTTACTTTTCACTCAACTTGAGTTAAATACATTCACTGACATTCACTCAAGCATAAGAGTGCAAATTCATCTCACTCAAGTTGAGTGAACTTGAGTGGTTTTAACTCAAATTGGGTGAAAACTAACTCAAGTTGAGTGAAAAGTAACTCAAATTTGAGTGAACAGGTACATTTCACTCAAACTTGAGTGAAACAGTTCACTCAAGTCTTTTTAGAGAGTATAGAACTTGGGTATTTTTCATCTGTACGAAGATGTTTGTGCAGAATGAAGAAATTAATGTATGGCTTCACTAACTCCTTATGTAAGCACCACTTCTTATGTAAGCACCAAATCTCCTTGTGTAAGCACCACTTCTCATTATGTAAGCACCACTTCTCCTTATGTAATCACCATTTCTCTTTATGTAAGCACCACTTCTCCTTATGTAAGCACCACTTCTCCTTTGCTGTATACCCGAAATTCGATCATATTCCACACACCTGAAAGAAAGTTTTAGCACAGACATCCTTGATTGTTAACCTTTTGACGACAAATGGGAAATAGATTTTTCTGCTCCTTGTGTAAAGGTATACCAACAGTTTGGTACCGTCCAAAACATGGAACTTGTCAAAGTGACCTTGACCGTTGACCTTTTTTTACTTAATTTTTTTTTATCTCATGTATCAATTTTCCTACGCCTTTCCCGACCTGTGGGCCAAATGTACTTGATCTCTGCATAATCAACTTTGGTATAAGAGTGTTCAATATAGGTCAAGGTCAGTCATGTTTCATAACATTCTGATCAATGAGCATGCGCATCTGTAGAGTGGATGATTCTCTCTTGTAGGAAGCCATCTTATGTTTTTATTGTTTTTATTTCATACTCATTTGGAATTGGTGCGGTTTTACAAAATTGGTCTTTCGGAGATTGATTCGGAAATTCTGTTATGGACGATGACTGAGTATTGAATGTGAGATTGGGCGCTTGCTATTGGAAAAGATAGCTCTAATCCTTCAGGAAATGAGTTGACAACATTGAGTCTACATTTATCATATTTCACTTTGAGAAAATAGGTCAAGGGCAGTCATCTTGGATAGAATTATGAGACCTCGCTAGGTGTATGTGTGGTGTAAATATGAAAAGCATGGCTATACTTTGTCGAGAGATATCGTGTTATCAAGTATTACTAAATTCTAAATAGTGATGTACCATTGTGATATGAAAAACGGTGAAGAATACATTTTCACCGATAATTGTTCTTCGTTTTCCATTTCAGCCGATGAAACCGATTTTCGACCTTCCTCGATAGAAGAAAAGAAAAGTATACGCGGGCCCTCCGCCCTATAATGCAGAGATCTGCCAACGTTATTAGAATATGATGTTCATTAATTTGAAATTCAAATATTCTTTCGAGTGAGACGCTAGGTGGCTACGTGTACCAATAGGTAAATGACGCGTGCGCATGTCGTTTTTCTTGACGTCACAAAGGCAACGTCATAATGTAACGACGTTATAATTGTTCGTTTTATGACGCCACGTCTTCTTTACCTGTTGGAGCACTATTGCCGCCTAGCGTGGCTGGCGATCTCCATTCTGGTACTATGATTCCCCCTCAACCATTAGTGTGGAATCTAATCTTCATTACACTCTCCCCTCCCCGCCTACGGGGACATTGAAGCTGGAGAAGCCTCTAAACGCCCCGACCCCGCTGGATCAGGAAGATCTTTGATGGCGACAGTAACAAAGGGCGATAACTCAAATGATTCCGATTTAACGTAACTTTCCAAATTGTGTAACACAATCGCTGCTCTATATCGAATAAAGAATTAAACTTTTATCCCCATGAACTCGAAAATGAAACTGCAGTCTTTTTTCTTTTCTTTTACATGCATTACTTATTATCACTCAGTGTATGAAATGCTTACAATTCAGTCAGCTAGCTAGCAGACCAGACTCAGTAAACTCAGACATATATATCACGGAACACTATATCTGAAATTAACGCCATATAAATCCCGTGCGAATTTCAAACTACATTTGTTAGCCAATCAGGTGGCTAGCTGGGCGAATTAACTCTAAATATACGCCCTTTGTAATTACAAACAGGAGCACGTGAATAGATAACAGAAACCTAAACCAAATTGTGAATCTCCTCTAGACATCGTGCGTAAACTTCAAAGGATTTTGTCAGACGGTAGAAAATATCAAAAGATTGACCGCCGGTAAGTTGTCTCTGTCAACTAAACGTCAATCAATGCCAAATGTTTGTAGTCAATGGCTTATTAGGGAATCTCCTAGAATATCGGCAAAACGTTCGCACGAATATTTGATAGCGTCACATCTAGATGGTATTTCCGTGATATACCACCTTGGTTTACTTACATTGGCCAGTAGACTTGCTAGGCGGCACGGACACTAGTCAAACAGCCTACACTCTTGCACAGTCCCTATACCCGCACGATGAAGCGCAAAGGCGCCACACGGGGGATCATGGGTGTGACTGATTATGTACGTTTCACAGGTATTCGAGGCTGCCCGGCAGATATTGTCGAAAATCAACTGATCTCGTGCATCAATGGTGTAGAGATTTTACAGCTCTCAACTGTTAACCGTGATCCGCCGGAGGTGTGACACAGCACGTACTATAGGATGTTTGTCCGCTCAGATAGTCAGTTGTATTCCTCCCGCATCAGAAGATAAAATATATATCTGAATAAACTAATATTCCCTCGGATCTGATCCCCAAAGATCTCGCCTGATTTGAGGTGTTCCTCCTGACTTTTCATCTCAAGCCGATCTCCACGACAACGGAAGTCCTACAGTTGACATGCGCTGCTCGGAGTTTCGGCGTTATACATTGCCATTTGCGTACACTTCGCATCCATAAGATGGCTTGCGAATCGTGAGTCTCCATTATTGCGGAGCGATATCCGGTACTTTACCGGATTCTGTTCGGCCTTCATCCGGCGGAGAACAGACTCGACAAATTTGATAAATTACAGGTTTTCATACCACTTCTGAAACAGATATTGCCTGGGCTTACAAAATATATAGGTATGTATAACTTTCGTATCATCCAAGAGGTGTGGTGGATCTGAAATTTTGAACAAGTAGTTCATCACATGACTCGAAAATGGCGAGTTACGTTGGGGTTACGTCGGTAGACTTTAGCTGATTGGCTGACGAAGTCACGTGATATTGATTTATGGAAATTCTCTCTGGCAGTTGCCGAAAGTAGGCTGAACATGGATACACACGATCCCAGGGTCAGTCTCACCGCGTATAGATGACCGAGATGGTTACAGGTTGATACATTGCATAAAACAATATGACCAATATGATTCCTAAAATTGCGGGTCGAGTCATTATATCCTACATTTTTTCAGTACGAGACCGTGCCGAGTGATCCATAGCCTGAGTATTCAAATTCCGGCATCAGCTAATCTCCCGTGATGCAACACTCGATGTTTGCATACAAGGACACATACCAATTACGTCACATCATGTTTTATAAGCAGGGAGATGGTGGCCAATGCATTCTAGCTAGTCTAATGTCAGGATGCAGACTTCCAGTTCCTTTGTTCCTACTTCAGTTAATGGGGACTGAAAGCAGTATATAGTGACAACCTCCAAAACAGGGTTATCTTTGCTTCTGCCGGTCGATCGATCCCGCCGTCATTCAATTTACATGTAGTGGGCATTTTACACAAAAATAAAATTTTCATCACACACATACAATTTATACCTCATTTGAAAGCCAGAAGCTGTATTAGAAGAAAAAACTTTACAGAACGAAAATCCGTCCAGTATTCGCTGATGTCAACCATTTTGAAGTTCGGGAAATGACGATTTTTGGGGGACATGCCATTAACATGGAGCCTATGGGAAATACCAAAATCCCATGGCACAAAGGAATTTCAACTTTGAAATGATGGATATCGTTAAATATTCGCTAAATTTTCATAATTTTTGGGACACATATACTTCAAGTGTCACTGTTTTAAAATATTCCACCAAGGATCCTGATTGGCTGATAGTAAGCTCCTAATTTGCATATCATTTGCATATATGTATCAAATTTGCACCCAAAACTATGTTTTCGTCCATTTTTAATTGATAAAATCAACCTGTATTCAAATTTTTTTGCATGGATTTATTAATGTACTTGTAATTATGTAAGATGACACAGACAATATACATTTAAAGTTTAATTGTCAATAAATTAATATAAATTATGCATAAATTTGCATAAATTATTGCAGTCAAACAGTTGTATTGTATGTGTTATACTTCTGATTTTGATGTTCATATCGCAAGACATCGATTTTAATATCGGTACCACTAACGTCATGATTTGTTTGCAATATATATAGCAGGACAAAATATATCATGATTGGACTGCTGGAGAGGAGCGGAGAGGAGATTTCTGTGGGTAGAATGAAGTAAACAAAAATGTCTAAAAACCCTTGTTACACTGAAATATTATGTCGGTGAAATTGCACATGTGAATTGGATATTCCTGTAGGTTCATCAACACAAATCTTGTCTCAAAGCTACAAGGTGAGGATGAAGATGGTTTTGTGTTGAACGCAAATTGATGTTGATTCTAACACAATTTGTGTTATTTTCAACACAATTATTGTGTTAAAATGGCTTGAACGCAATTATTTCCGCAGTGCATACAGACTAAACTTAATACAGAACAGGAACGCACGAATGGTATTTCTTGCAGTAGGAATATATTGGTGAGATATGTAATAGTTTGGACAAAATGACGACGTCTGGCGGCTAAAAAGCAGCCGTATGACTTCACAGAAAAGCCTTCCTCCGCACCTCAAATGCAGACCAGAATTTGAAGGATTCTAAGACGTAGCCTTTGGAATGTTAGCCGCACTTTTATTGCAGATGTTCTTGTGGAAACTATGAAGTATACCTACAAAGCCCCTATAGCACCGGCTTAAGGGAATCACTATCAGATAGTCTAGCTCGGGAGCTGTGATGACAGATGACCACAAAGAAGTAACTCATCTGATGTTAATGGATGAACATGAAGGGCATCTGATGGAGTAAATGTTTCAACGTGGGGTAAACCTGGTGAATGCAATACGGTAATACACAGAAAGCTAAACTAAACTGTAATGCCCGACATAGTGGTAAATTTCCCACCAAGACAATAAACAAACAATTGTATTTGTCAAATGACATGTACAGAGGGCCGGCACAACTATCCAAAGCAATGTGAAACATATGTTTGAATTGTATGTCAGTTGAATGCCAATAAGAGAAGAACAAAGCAACCAAATGAAACTGCTAGATGAATATTAATAAGAAAAACAGAACGGAAAGGTGTGTTATATAACATAATATGAAGAAGACACCGTAGAAGGAATATGGAGGTGAATTGATGTAACTTCATGGTTCTGGCAGGAGCGATGTCCACAATCAACGCCATCACCTCCTAAAAGTGGTATGATCCCACCAACAATCGTGCTGTAGAAGTAAAGGGGGAAAATCTCTCTTATTTGATAATATTTTCTCTCAATGTTTAATGAAGATCTTTAATAATGTCTTTCTGGGTACAACTCACACCAGCAACCGTTCTGTCCACATGTAAATAAGAATAATCAATTAAGATCAGGCATATTTGATACGGTTTAGTAGCTATGGAGATGAAACAATTAAGGTAGCGGGAGACCTAGCCACAGGTGATCCCGCTTTAAAATACTGATTTTTCGTTTTTTAAATATTATTCAACTATAGATTTCACTTTATCATTTAGAGAAAACGCGAACTTGGAGAAATTATTTATTTCTGGTGAAAATGAGTGTTTAAAGTTGGCCAGTTATGAAATCTGCAGGTAGTACTCAATGAAACAGAGAATTAACACCTATCCGCGATCGCCCCAGCAGGTGTCTGAACAATGTATATTGTAGGCAGTCCTTGATCGGTGGTTAATTGCCTCTAATCCCGATCTTCCCACAAACAAATTAACAGGTTACACAGTACCCGCTATGTCATTTCCTGTACTTATTGTACTGTTATAACACAATGTTGGGCAACCACACCAACAAAGCAAGATGGAACATATTATCTGCCTGCAGTTTAATTTCTCAATGTTATTTATATTCATGTTGAATGGAGATGAATCTAATTAATGCAGCTCATGTTGGGCACAACTCACAAGATATGTTTGCGGCGTCCACAAATGGCCCCCATCGCTAACCATCCAGGTAGCTAGTTGACTTCACACGAACAACCAAGTAACGAGTTTGGATCCATATTAATTTGATATGGTTTCATTTTCTCAATGTTATTACATTCATGTTTAGTTTAATGGCGAGGAATCAAATTATTTATAATTTTGTCAATGTTTGGCGCAATTCACACCAACAAGAGTGCGTCACAGAGGTCAGGGTATAGTGGAAAATTAAAAACTCGATCTGACATCAATGGGAATGAGTAAAAGATGAGGATTTTCTTTTGACAATAAAAAATGTATTCGAAAAGGAACTTATTTTATTAACTTTCATTTAACTCTTTGAAAATATACGTATATTCATCTATACCATCCATTATCCCACCAGCCAGGCAAATGCGCTTGTGCTTGGGTCTGATGATTGATTCACCAAGTTGAACATCCGAGATAATGTGATAACAGAACTTTTTTATGATCCATGCTCACATTCAGAGATATAATAAAAGTTCCTTCACAACCTGTCTGATGCCATCTTCAAATGTTCATATTAATCATCAGTTATACGACTACAAATCGCATATGAATCCTAAAATTATATCAATTCACTTCTTGTAAAATCTTGCTCTCGTTTTTCAGGAACTAAACTCCTAAATGTTCATTTCTATTTCAAACAATGGCTTTTCATTCTGTTCCCCAACTTTCACTTTCAGCATTTCGACCCTTTTCTGCAGTACTCGTTAATCATCTTCCTGCTTTTCTCCAGTATTGCTTCAATGGCTTCAATATTCTGGTGTAGATCTTTCTCATTCGACCTGTAGTTTCTGTACTGTGTCCTAAAGTTCCTGCTTTGTTTTTTCCTCATCAATCTTTCTGTATTTCATTTCCACCAATTTTTCAACCTGCTGGCTGATTGCCGAGTCTCTTATTCACTTCAGTTGCTTATTCATGTTTCTTTTTGTCGCGGTCAACTGGTCATGAATAACATATAACTGCACATTTACTTCGCCAATCGTCTTGTAGTTTCTAGTACCGTATGTTTATTTCAGATTTGCTTGCTCCTGACTTCTGTTCCTCTTGAGCTCCTCTCCATAGTCTTGGTTGACTTAGCAAGTGTCAGGTCTGGCAGTCAATATTCAGCCATCGTCCATATTAGAATTTCCGCATCAATAATCGAAATAACTATTTTGTTGACAATTATAGCACCAAATGTACTTTGAAAGAAATAGGTAAAACTGCATTTTCGCGCTTCGTAAATCTAATGTTCATATACATTCCTATTTGACAAGGGGTATGTGGGTGCCGTCCAGGACGCCATCATTTTTATACCATAAATAGTATGCTCCCCTGAAGAATGGAAAACTGCTCAATATCTTAACCACGGCTATTAATATTAATATGAATCTACAGAAGATGATGGAATAATAATTATGGTTCTGGCAGGAGCGATGTCCACAATCAACGCCATCACCTCCTAAAAGTGGTATGATCCCACCAACAATCGTGCTGTAGAAGTAAAGGGGGAAAATCTCTCTTATTTGATAATATTTTCTCTCAATGTTTAATGAAGATCTTTAATAATGTCTTTCTGGGTACAACTCACACCAGCAACCGTTCTGTCCACATGTAAATAAGAATAATCAATTAAGATCAGGCATATTTGATACGGTTTAGTAGCTATGGAGATGAAACAATTAAGGTAGCGGGAGACCTAGCCACAGGTGATCCCGCTTTAAAATACTGATTTTTCGTTTTTTAAATATTATTCAACTATAGATTTCACTTTATCATTTAGAGAAAACGCGAACTTGGAGAAATTATTTATTTCTGGTGAAAATGAGTGTTTAAAGTTGGCCAGTTATGAAATCTGCAGGTAGTACTCAATGAAACAGAGAATTAACACCTATCCGCGATCGCCCCAGCAGGTGTCTGAACAATGTATATTGTAGGCAGTCCTTGATCGGTGGTTAATTGCCTCTAATCCCGATCTTCCCACAAACAAATTAACAGGTTACACAGTACCCGCTATGTCATTTCCTGTACTTATTGTACTGTTATAACACAATGTTGGGCAACCACACCAACAAAGCAAGATGGAACATATTATCTGCCTGCAGTTTAATTTCTCAATGTTATTTATATTCATGTTGAATGGAGATGAATCTAATTAATGCAGCTCATGTTGGGCACAACTCACAAGATATGTTTGCGGCGTCCACAAATGGCCCCCATCGCTAACCATCCAGGTAGCTAGTTGACTTCACACGAACAACCAAGTAACGAGTTTGGATCCATATTAATTTGATATGGTTTCATTTTCTCAATGTTATTACATTCATGTTTAGTTTAATGGCGAGGAATCAAATTATTTATAATTTTGTCAATGTTTGGCGCAATTCACACCAACAAGAGTGCGTCACAGAGGTCAGGGTATAGTGGAAAATTAAAAACTCGATCTGACATCAATGGGAATGAGTAAAAGATGAGGATTTTCTTTTGACAATAAAAAATGTATTCGAAAAGGAACTTATTTTATTAACTTTCATTTAACTCTTTGAAAATATACGTATATTCATCTATACCATCCATTATCCCACCAGCCAGGCAAATGCGCTTGTGCTTGGGTCTGATGATTGATTCACCAAGTTGAACATCCGAGATAATGTGATAACAGAACTTTTTTATGATCCATGCTCACATTCAGAGATATAATAAAAGTTCCTTCACAACCTGTCTGATGCCATCTTCAAATGTTCATATTAATCATCAGTTATACGACTACAAATCGCATATGAATCCTAAAATTATATCAATTCACTTCTTGTAAAATCTTGCTCTCGTTTTTCAGGAACTAAACTCCTAAATGTTCATTTCTATTTCAAACAATGGCTTTTCATTCTGTTCCCCAACTTTCACTTTCAGCATTTCGACCCTTTTCTGCAGTACTCGTTAATCATCTTCCTGCTTTTCTCCAGTATTGCTTCAATGGCTTCAATATTCTGGTGTAGATCTTTCTCATTCGACCTGTAGTTTCTGTACTGTGTCCTAAAGTTCCTGCTTTGTTTTTTCCTCATCAATCTTTCTGTATTTCATTTCCACCAATTTTTCAACCTGCTGGCTGATTGCCGAGTCTCTTATTCACTTCAGTTGCTTATTCATGTTTCTTTTTGTCGCGGTCAACTGGTCATGAATAACATATAACTGCACATTTACTTCGCCAATCGTCTTGTAGTTTCTAGTACCGTATGTTTATTTCAGATTTGCTTGCTCCTGACTTCTGTTCCTCTTGAGCTCCTCTCCATAGTCTTGGTTGACTTAGCAAGTGTCAGGTCTGGCAGTCAATATTCAGCCATCGTCCATATTAGAATTTCCGCATCAATAATCGAAATAACTATTTTGTTGACAATTATAGCACCAAATGTACTTTGAAAGAAATAGGTAAAACTGCATTTTCGCGCTTCGTAAATCTAATGTTCATATACATTCCTATTTGACAAGGGGTATGTGGGTGCCGTCCAGGACGCCATCATTTTTATACCATAAATAGTATGCTCCCCTGAAGAATGGAAAACTGCTCAATATCTTAACCACGGCTATTAATATTAATATGAATCTACAGAAGATGATGGAATAATAATTATCGTTTTGAATAAATGTTAATTCTTATATACCATTCCTTCCATGCATTAATTATTAATCAGGGTCGATAGTAGTATAGTCCCGTGAGAAAAGGTCGTATTGACCTCTTTGCACTTAAATGACCTCAAAAATTTGCAAATACCTCTGTGACGTCACAGCGACAGCCAATCAGAAGAGTTCCAATTTAGGGGGGGAGGTAACTCTGGGTCGCTATAGTTCCGGCAAAGAGCCCCTGGGCATGTATTCTTCCGCGGTGATGCGGTCTGGCGGTGATGCGGTCGCGGAAAAAAGCTTCCGCGAAGAAAAAGTAGTCCCCAGAATTCAAATACGCTGCATGGACCGATTGGGTCGAGTGAGGTATCAATGTGAAGCATTCGTAAACACACCCTGCATACCAAACGGCTGCTCCAACTTCCGCCGGAGGGTCAACTTCCGCCGGAGGGAAGATCGTGCAAAATGGTAGGACAACTTGTTGGTTTTTACGTTGATATGTCAGAACCATACCCTATCAACAATATCAAATTGTCTCAATCGTTAGATGGTACGTTTATTTAACTAGCTGACGTGTTTTTGAGAACGGGATAATTCTAAATAGACAATTACATCCATTAGAAGCCGAATCTAGAAACCTTTCTTAGAAAAACTACATCAAATACGCATTTTATCTAATTAATCAAGAATATACCTACGATCGTTATGTAAAACGAGGTTGCCTTTTAATGGCAAGATGATATTTATATGTGAAAAGGAAGAATTTTGATGATTTTAAGACGCATGAATATGACCTGTGTGGAAGTGGTGATGCAACATACGGCGGAGTGAGATCTGACTACCGCCGGAGTCAATAATAATATGATACAATTACCGCCGGAGTACCACTGTCTCTTCTTGGCCGAGCTAAATGAATGTACCGTCCTCACTCAATACTGAATCCATCGAACGAATGAAAAAGATACTATTTTAAAGCGAAATCCACTGAGTTAAACACACCATTTACACTGCGAAAAATATTGTGTTGTTTCAACACAATTTTGTGCTAAAATGGCTACAACACAAAATGTTTTGTGTTGAAATCAACATGGTTTTGTGCTTAACTTAATATATCAACACAAAATTGTGTTGAGTTCAATACAAATTAGTGTTCATTCTTACACAATTTGTGTTATTTTCAACACAATTTTGGTGCTAAAATGGCTTCAACACAATTTTTTTCGCAGTGTATGGTCTGAGATCTAAATCTGGCTTGAACCACAATCTTTAGGACCAATAAAAGGACGTTCCTCACCCTAAGAAATCATCATCAGAATTTCACCAAATTTTGCAGGGATGTACCTTGGAAATATACAAATTCATTTCAAGGAAAAAATTACTAAGTCATCGAACTCACTTTCAAGCTCATGACGCCACCTATGGGGTGTTTTTGTCTAATTTGTAAAAAAAAATGATGAAATTTAAATTGTACGATTTTGCTCCAAAAATTGTCACACACCACCGAATATCAATGTGCGCTGCTCATGTTCACGTGGTCTTTGTCTTTCAGACTGGACCATTTCCATCTGAATTCAATGATAATTTGCTCATGGAATTGTCTGACTGTTAAAGCCTATAGCTAATTATTCCCATCCAATAATGGGGTCACCGAACTCGTTTGACTTCTAACATCGTTTGCCGCAGATTTCCTCTAAAAGTGGCCGGAAATCAATTGACGTTGCTATGGCGTGTGCTGTTATCAGCGTGATCGAAGGGAGACTACCTAATGCAACGTCATTTGGCATTCGCGCTATGAATACATGCGCGACGTTGTGCGCATCAGCAAAGGTGGGGAACGTCTTTAAACTAAATCCACGGAGTTAAACACACAACTCCTCGTCATTTATGGTCTGAGGCCTAAATCTCGCTTGAATCACAATAGTTGGGCCCTATTATCGCCTGGATCCGTTCTAAACATAAGGCCTACCAAAGAAAGCCAGTCATAAATCAATGAGACTAAACTCGCACACGCTATACGCTGACCATATGTTAACCTCAGGCCGCTGTCCAGCATATTCACTTTCGTCCAATCAGACACAACCGTAGGTGTTCAGCCGACCGTGACTCCGCCAAAAAGCTGAATTTCGCTCTCCTTCAAAAGTGTTTTGACGTAAATTCTCATATTTATTCACAAATACAATTACATGAATTTTTCAGGTAAACATTTGTCTTTCTGGTGAGGGGTAAATAAATGTTTCATTGGTAATGCAAGAGGGTGAAATCAATCGGTTTTTGTAGACCTATGCTGTCGGTCAAGGCATTCTCCCATTCTTTTAACATGGAGAAGGGATTCACACTACTACTTCGGTTAAATCGAATTTAGATCCGCCAAATAAAATCATAAATTACATTAATTTGTAGCATAGGGAAGGTGATATATTGCAGAAACTTTGTAGGGGTAAATACGTTTGGGGGAACCTATATTTATTCAGATATAGCAGTTTATAATCGGACCTCCCATCTCGAACAATGCTAAATTTGGACCGGTTGGAGAGCCGTACGTGAGCCGGAATGTCAGTGCGTGTGCACGCCACGCCCGCGTCTGGGTTTCTTGCACATGCCGTGGTTATTTTCAGTCATTATGTTATTATTGTCTCGTCACATTGTTCGCATCACTGCTTTGATCTTCATCATAGTAACGCTAACCTAATGAGTTGCCACCTAGCTTTATTACCTAATTTTTCCATAAATCGTGTAGTTTAAACAACTCAATAAACTCAGAAATTTTTATCTATTACGGTACTTCTTGTTCAGAAACGCTTAATGGTGCTTTAAGGATAGCTGTCCCTTTAGAGGCAGTTTTTGCACCCCCATGACCATTTGTCGTCGGTATCAATAAATATACAACATAACCATAATAAACTATATATTTTATGAAAGTATACATCGTAGGGATTCCAACTATATGATTTGTATAACTGACGCTGCTACTGTGTAGAAAATATTTCAATTTTAACAAATTAAAATGAAAACAGTAGCGTCCATTTTTCAATTGAAATTTCATGAAAACTGTTGGTCTTGTTTCAACTTTGATGGTATACCTTGGTAGGAGACAATTCGAACTAGTAAACTTTATCTCATTTTTTTTTAATTTTTGCCTGGTTTTGTTTTTATAACTATTTTACTAAAATAAATTGAAAAAAATGTACTTTTTTACGGTCGTTTGTCTTAAAAGTTGGATAATTAAAAAACGAAGCCGACCTTACAAAAAGTGAGATAAGGTTTTCTAGATCACCTTATAAGTAACAAGCATGCCAAATTTCAAAAGCGTAGCATGGATACTTTTCGAGAAATAAACGTTTGAATATTCGGATTTTGTACAAAAATGAAAGGCTAGAAATCGGGCAAAATGTGTCCAGCTATACAACTGATGAATTAATCCCTATTTTTTGCTTGAATTCTATTGTCAAATACATTTTTAATCTGTCTAATGAGTCCTACTCGAATTCTTGTTTATTCTGGATAACTATTACACTAAGTTTTTTCCATCAAGTCGGTTTAAAGTCCAATTTAAACTTTAAAAACCTGCTAAAACTTGTTCACACCTGTGTGGATTACTTCACGGCGGGTGTCTGAGTGAAGTGTCACTGTCATAACTAGAAACAAAAATAAGGATGTTTGCATGGTTTTGATCAGAAGGGGGTACATTAATGTAAATAAGTAGGACTAATAGATAATTAGCTTACCATAATACTGCGGAAATGAGTTTTGGAAAGGGAAATTTAACAGACAAAAAAAATAGTAGCCAAGCCCAAGCTAAGGCAATCTGTTTAATTGTTCCAGGGCCTCGGAAACTAAATTTTCAATCCTAATATTAAAGCACTTCTATTTATAATTTTTATCTCATTTTTTCACCAAATGTTAGAGGAAGTAGTGAATATTTGAATGAAGTAATAAAAAAGTGACAAATTTTGACCCTCTAAGGGGATAGCTATCCTTAAATAAATGCTCTCAAAAGTGTTTGAGGGTTATCCGATACCTAGACTGTATCTGACGGATACACATTCGCAACATTCTCACGGCGTCAGATTGTATACCTCATACTGTCAGAAATATCGCTGTTTCATCGACAGTTTAGGGGGTGACAAACTGCTGATGAGAACACCTAGGCCAATACACGAGTTGGCACGATGGAGCGTAAATGTCGAGGATAAAATTAGTGATGATCATGGCTATTTCTGCATGGTTAACATATAATAAAGTGGCCTGATCGTGTACATACACAAACGCATAGAGATTAGATCCTCCGGCGGTAATCATATCTTCGAGACATGCTCCTCCGGCGGTATTTGTATCATATACGAACATGCATGAGCTAGAAAAACTAACAGTGACCGAAGTAGATTGAACTATTTGAAACTACAAGCTATCAGCCTGCTGTTAAGGAACTACTCTTCATATATCTATAACTTATTTGGCGGATGATACACAAATAGATGATTTTTTAAGCATCTAATCACTGTTATGTTGCAATATAGCTCTTAATGTCAGATAAAATGAATTGTAATTAAAAAATAATACAAGGACGAGTTGAAAATTTCACACGAATTGCTAACACGCCCCCTTGAGAACATTTTCTCATTACATTTTCGAGTACTAAATACGTGAAAACTACCAAAAAATGAAAAATCTGAACTTACTTAGCTTCTCAAATTTGAAATTTCCCTCCGGCGGAAGTTGACCCTCCGGCGGAAGTTGGAGCCGCCGTTTGGTATGCAGGGTGTGGTAAAGGGCCATCTGATGGGCTGGGTGCGGGGTTGAGATAGCGTCATTCTGCGCATGCGCGGTGGACAAAGGGTATGGAAATAGACGTTTTGGGATCTAGGGGAGCCCCTAATGGTCCGATGGAGTCGTATGACGTATCAATGTGAAGCCTATGTGAGGGGGCATCCGACGGGTGGGCGCGGGATTGAAATATCGGCATTCTGCTCATGCGCGGTGGACCAAGGGTATGGAAATAGACGTTTTCGGGTCTTTGTGGGCCACTAGTGGTCCTATGGAGTCGAGTGAGGTATCAATGTGAAGCACACATGAGGGGGCATCCGACGGATGGGTGTGGGATTGGAATATCGGCATTCTGCGCATGCGCGGACAGGGAATTGTGAGAAAGGGGCATGAAAAAAAAAACGTTTTGGGATCTAGGGGAGCCCCTAATGGGCCTATGGAGTCGTATGAGGTATCAATGTGAAGCCTATGTGAGGGGGCATCCGACAGGTGGGTGCGGGGTTGAAATATCGGCATTCTGCGCATGCGCGGTGGACCAAGGGTATGGAAATAGACGTTTTCGGGTCTTTGTGGGCCACTAGTGGTCCTATGGAGTCGAGTGAGGTATCAATGTGAAGCACACATGAGGGGACATCCGACGGATGGATGTGGGGTTGGAATATCGGCATTCTGCGCATGCGCAGACAGGGAATTGTGGGAAAAGGGTATGCAAATACACGTTTTAGGATCTAGGTAAGCCCCTAGTGGGCCGATTGGGTCAAGTGCGGTATCAATGTGAAGCATTCGTGAAGGGGCATCCGATGGGATGGGTCTGGGGTTGGAATGTCGTCATTCTGCGCATGCGCGGTAGACCAAGGGTATGGAAATATACGTTTTGGGGTCGAGGTGGTCCACTATGGGTCCTATGGAGTCGTATGAGGTATCAATGTGAAGCACACATAAGGCGGCATCCGTGTGGGCTAGTGTCTCGGCCGTTGTCAACATTCTGCGCATGCGCAGACAGGGAATTGTGGGAAAAGGGTATGGAGATAGACGTTTTGGGATCTAGGTAAGCCACTAATGGCCCGATGGAGTCGTATGAGGTATCAATGTGAAGCCTATGTGAGGGGGCATCTGACTGGACTAGTGGCTCGGGCGTTGTCACCATTCTGCGCATGCGCAGACAGTGAATTGTGGGAAAAGGGTATGGAAATAGACGTTTTGGGATCTAGGGGAGCCCCTAATGGGCCGATAGAGTCGTATGAGGTATCACTGTGAACCATTCGTAAAGGTGCATCCGCCTGGACTAGTGGCTCGGGCGTTGTCAACACTCTACGCAAGCGCAAACAGGGAATTGTGGAAAAGGGTATGGAAATAGACGTTTTGGGGTCTGGGTGGGCCACTATTGATCCTATGGAGTCGTATGAAGTATCAATGTGAAGCATTCGCAAAGGAGTATCCACCTGGACTAGTGTATTGGCCGTTGTCAACATTCTGCGCATGCGCAGACAGGAAATTGCGGGAAAAGGGCATTGGAATGGCCATTTTGGGATCTATTTGGGCCCCTGGTCGCCCGATGGGGTCGAGTGAGGTATCGTTGTAAAGGATACGTGAGGGGGCATTCGCCTGGACTAGTATGACGTGGAACTGACGTCATTCTGCGCATGCGCAGTAGAGAAAGTGTATGGAAATAGACGTTTTAGGGTCTAGGTGGATCCCTAGTGGTCCGATGGAGTTGAGTGAGGTATCAATGTAAAGCAGTCGTGAAGAAGCATCCAGTCATGGGTGGGTGCATGTAAAATTAGGATTTTTTCCCGAAAATATGAAAGCGGAACACGGACTTCACCCCTAAAATAGTGGAAAACACCTATCAACCCTAGCCAAAAGGGCTAATATCGGTCCCCGGGCTTATTGGGACCTACCTATCAAGTCAATGGGGTGGATGCATGTAAAATTAGGATTTTGCCCCGAAAATATAAAAAGCGGAACGCGGACGTTACCCGTAAAATAGGGGAAAACACCTATCAACCCTATCCCAATTTCGGAGCTCCAAGAGCTCCGGAGCTCCGAGTTCCAAGAGCTCCGGAGATCCGAGTTCCAAGAGCTCCGGAGCTCCGAGTTCCAAGAGCTCCGGAGCTCCGACGCCACCACCGGGCGTTGACGGGCGAGTGAGTGAGTGAGTGAGTGAGGCGTGCACAACGCCCGTGAGGTGTCCCCAACGCCCGTCTTAACGCATGGATGCACTAACGACGGTGAGTGAGGGAGTGAGTGAGCGAGTGGGATCCTACTGGACTAATGTAACGTCCGTTTTCATCATTTTGCGCATGCGCAGTGTGGCCGTCGTATATAAAGAAGGCATTTTGGGGATTCGTGGAGGTTTGTTGAGTGGTTGACCATCCCTGATCAAATGGACCGTGCGGGGTATCAGTGTGATTACAAGCGTCTAGTCCGTCATTCATAATCCAGCCGTCGTCCATTAGAGAATATCCGCGTCCATAATCCAAGACCTATTCCATATTCCATATAACAGTATTAGCACCAAATTCAAAAAGACAATCATTGTATACATAAACATAGGCTTGTTTCCTGCAAGAGAGAAGCGGTCAACAGTTTTCAATGATACCGGCAAGACATCATGATGTTCCAAAAATATCAAATCCGTATCGCTGATCAGTATTCTTAATCCATAATATTCGTTGTAAAGTCGTCATTTAAAGAATGATGTATCTCAGTCACGCTTTGATTGTGACTGTTCATATGAGTACCATGAGGATCTTGAAGTACGGCCCCTAGCCCCGGGTTAAGCGGAATTAGACACAAGTTACGAAACGTAGCGCCATAGATCTTGCACGCTACGTTCGTATTTTGCTATCAGCATGCGATATGTATCGCCAAATTTGAGAAACTTTGAGTGGAGGCGCTTGGTGGAATAGCCCTGTTTTATAAGTTTCTGCAACAATGTTTTGTGACGTTGATTAAAATCATCACATTTAACACAGGATCTAGCAAATGCTACTAAGCGAGATATGTATACGCCATATGCAGGTCCCACTGGAATATTACTATCCAGAAAGGGATAGTTTACGATGTCGAAATTGTAATCATCTCTTTTGTCATAAAGTCGACGAGAGAGAATGCCCGCTTCATTTTTATAGAGATAGAGATCTAAATAAGATGTGCCTGTAGGGCTATCTGTAGTGTCCTTCAAATCCAGTGAAGGTGGATATATATCCTTCACTGCGTCATTTATATAGCGATTATCCACAGCGAGAAGATCGTCTATATAGCGTTTGGTGAATGAGAAGGAACGGGCTTTGAATGGATCGGTTTTTGAAAGCGCCTGCATATAGTCATATTCAGAAGCTCTCGTAGGAAAAGTGGAAACTGTCCCTCATTTGTGGGGCACTCACTTCCGGTTGTGTGGGGCGCTGCCCTCAGCCAATCAGAAGCGAGTATTTTGACCCGGTGCATTATGGAACATATCCAAGGTGGTGGAGTCTGCCTTCTGGTTCAAGATGGTGGCACGTCCGGTGTCGAAAACTGACCATTTTGTCAGAATGTGGTCATCTGGTGTCGAAAACTGGACCTTGTATGGGTCCCGCATATTTTGGTGTAGAGATGGACCACTATTGGTCCGAATGCGTCCTGTGGGGTGTCATCTTGTAGTTCTCGGAGTGCAAACCACGATTTGAAGGATGTTCACGTCATCTGTGATGTCATTGGTGACGTCATCAGTAGGAGTAGTAGCCGAAGTGGGCATTTTGGAGCAGTGAAAGAAGATATTTGGTGTGGAGATGGACCACCCTTGGTTCGAATGTGCCGAGGGAAGTGTCATCTTGCAGATCTCGGGGTGTAGGCTCCATTTGAGGATGTCCACAGCATCTGTGACGGCATCGGTGACGTCATCACTACGAGTAGCAGCGAAAGAAAATGTTTTATAATTGGCTCAGTGCCAATTTTTTCCCACGATTTGGACTGATGAGGGACACATGTTCATTCCTATATTTACAGACACTACCACCACCACCACCACCACCACACGCCACCACCACCGCACACCACCACCACCACCAACGCCACCACCGGGCGTTGACGGGCGTCAACGCCCGGTGGTGGTGGTGGTAGCTCCCGTGTGGCAGAGCTCTTGGATCGGAGCTCTTGGAGATCAAAGCTTGTGGAGCTCAGAGCTCGGAAATGACGTCATCACATGCATGCGCGCGTACCTGTGCTGCACCCGCACCCTGGTGTACCCTATTTCATACGGGCTATAGGGTACAGGGTGCACCACAGGTACGCGAGCATGCATGCGATGACGTCATTTCCGAGCTCTGAGCTCCACAAGCTTTGAGCTCCAAGAGCTCCGATCCAAGAGCTCTGCCACACGGGAGCTACCACCACCACTACCGGGCGTTGACGCCCGTCAACGCCCGGTGGTGGCGTTGGTGGTGGTGGTGGTGGTGGTGGTGGTAGTGTCTGTAAATATAGGAATGAACATGTGTCCCTCATCAGTCCAAATCGTGGGAAAAAATTGGCACAGAGCCAATTATAAAACATTTTCTTTCGCTGCTACTCGTAGTGATGACGTCATCGATGCCGTCACAGATGCCGTGGACATCCCCAAATGGAGACTACACCCCGAGATCTACAAGATGACACTTCCCTCGACACATTCGAACAAAGGGTGGTCCATCTCTACACCAAATACCTTCTTTCACTGCTCCAAAATGCCCACTTCGGCTACTACTCCTACTGATGACGTCACCAATGACATCACGACATGACGTGACCATCCTTCAAATCGTGGTCTGCACTCCGAGAACTACAAGATGACACCCCACAGGACGCATTCGGACCAATAGTGGTCCATCTCTACACCAAAATATGCGGGACCCATAAAAGGTCCAGTTTTCGACACCAGATGACCACATTCCGACAACATGGTCAGTTTTCGACACCGGACGTGCCGCCATCTTGAACCAGAAGCCATCTTGGATATGTCCCATAATGCACCGGGTCAAAATACTCGGTTCTGATTGGCTGAGGGCAGCGCCCCACACAACCGGAAGTGAGCGCCCCACAAATGAGGGGCAGTTTCCACTTTTCCTATGAGAGCTTCACACTGATACCCCACACGGTCCATTTGGTCAGGGATGGCCAACCACTCAACAAACCTCCACGAATCCCCAAAATGCCTGCTTTATATACGACGGCCATACTGCGCATGCGCAAAATGATGAAAACGGACGTTACATTAGTCCAGTAGGATTCCACTCACTCACTCACTCACTCACCGTCGTTAGTGCGTCCATGCGTTAAGACGGGCGTTGGGGACGCCTCACGGGCGTTGTGCACGCCTCACTCACTCACTCACTCACTCACTCACCCACTCACTCACTCACTCACTCACTCACTCACTCACTCACTCACCCGTCAACGCCCGGTGGTGGCGTCGGAGCTCCGGAGCTCTTGGAACTCGGAGCTCCGGAGCTCTTGGAACTCGGATCTCCGGAGCTCTTGGAACTCGGAGATCCGGAGCTCTTGGAGCTCCGAAATTGGGATAGGGTTGATAGGTGTTTTCCCCTATTTTACGGGTAAAGTCCGCGTTCCGCTTTTTATATTTTCGGGGCAAAATTCTAATTTTACACGCACCCACCCCATTGACTTGATAGGCAGGTCCCAATAAGCCCGTGGACCGATATTAGCCCTTTTGGCTAGGGTTGATAGGTGTTTTCCACTATTTTAGGGGTGAAATCCGTGTTCCGCTTTTATATTTTCGGGAAAAAATCCTAATTTTACATGCACCCACCCATGACTGGATGCTTCTTCACGACTGCTTTACATTGATACCTCACTCAACTCCATCGGACCACTAGGGACCCACCTAGACCCTAAAACGTCTATTTCCATACACTTTGTCTACTGCGCATGCGCAGAATGACATCAGTTCCACGTCTTACTAGTCCAGACGGATGCCCCCTCACGTATCCTTTACAACGATACCTCACTCGACCCCATCGGGCGACCAGGGGCCCAAATAGATCCCAAAATGTCCATTCCAATGCCCTTTTCCCACAATTCCCTGTCTGCGCATGCGCAGAATGTTGACAACGGCCGATACACTAGGCCAGATGGATACTCCTTTGCGAATGCTTCACATTGATACCTCATACGACTCCACAGGACCAATAGTGGCCCACCCAGACCCCAAAACGTCTACACTTTTCCCACAATTCCCTGTTTGCGCATGCGCAGAGTGTTGACAACGCCCGAGCCACTAGGCCAGGCGGATGCCCCTTTACGAATGCTTCACAGTGATACCTCATACGACTCTATCGGCCCATTAGGGGCTCCCCTAGATCCCAAAACGTCTATTTCCATACCCTTTTCCCATAATTCACTGTCTGCGCATGCGCAGAATGGTGACAACGCCCGAGCCACTAGTCCAGGCAGATGCCCCCTCACATAGGCTTCACATTGATACCTCATACGACTCCATCGGGCCATTAGTGGCTTACCTAGATCCCAAAACGTCTATCTCCATACCCTTTTCCCACAATTCCCTGTCTGCGCATGCGCAGAATGTTGACAACGGCCGAGACACTAGCCCACACGGATGCCCCCTCATGTGTGCTTCACATTGATACCTCATACGACTCCATAGTGGACCACCTCGACTCCAAAACGTATATTTCCATACCCTTGGTCTACCGCGCATGCGCAGAATGACGACATTCCAACCCCAGACTCACCCCGTCGGATGCCCCTTCACGAGTGCTTCACATTGATACACTACACTAATGTACAGAAATGATAGCTAGTGACTGTTCTTTACCAAAGCTATATTCACGTTCAGATATACGCGTTCATGTATATAGATTACATGTGCTTCTGTTTTGCATTTCAGTATTTTACTGTTCTACTGATTTTATTTACTCTTGTACTCTGCCATATCTGGTGTTCGTACAATAAAATCTTGAATCTTGAATCTTGAATCTTGACCCAATCGGCCCACTAGGGGCTTACCTAGATCCTAAAACGTGTATTTGCATACCCTTTTCCCACAATTCCCTGTCTGCGCATGCGCAGACTGTTGACAACGGCCGAGACACTAGTCCAGGGCGATGCCCCCTCACATAGGCTTCACATTGATACCTCATACGACTCCATAGGCCCACTAGGGGCTCCCCTAGATCCCAAAACGTCTATTTCCATACCCTTTGTCCACCGCGCATGCGCAGAATGACGCTATCTCAACCCCGCACCCAGCCCATCAGATGCCCCTTTACGAATGCTTCACATTGATACCTCACTCGACCCAATCGGACCATGCAGCGTATTTGAATTCTGGGGACTACTTTTTCTCCGCGGAAACTTTTTTCCGGGACCGCATCACCGCCAGACCGCATCACCGCGGAAGAATACATGCCCAGGGGCCCTTTGCCGGAACTTTAGCGACCCAGAGTTACCTCCCCCCCTAAATTGGAACTCTTCTGTGTTGGGGTAGTTTTGTCAAAATACTCGCTTCTGATTGGCTGTCGCTGTGACGTCACAGAGGTCATATGCAAATTTGTGAGGTCATTTAAGTGCAAAGAGGTCAATACGACCTTTTTTCACCGGACAATACTACTGTCGATTACTCGCCAACAATGATTACTTTTGTACAGTAAATCTTTAATATAATAAATCTATTTATATTAATTTATTAGGCCTACACCGGGTTTATAGTGGCCCAGAAAACGTCGCATCGATTGTGTTCTCCAATTAAAGGAAATACATCTTAGCTTGCTAAGGGCATTTCACGTTTCACTTAGCAGAAGTTTCTACGTTACGATCGTGCCATGCGTTCGGATAATGAAGGAAATATTGGTCACAAACTTCAAGCAGTCAGATAAAAACAATATCGTGCCAGGGACACTATTTCACGATGCTAGAATTAAGTTGTTTTATGTCGATTCGAAATTAAAACACCAAAGAGTGGTAGAATACACAGCAGCAAGTGATACAACAGCAATGTGAAATGACAACAAAGGCTCATGTTCAGAGGCTTGATCCAGGCACGACGGAAGCAATTGATGATTTGAGGGCCCACTATCACAGCACCAATATAGGTGAGAGGTCCAGGGGCCGCCTAGACCCCGGAGATTCCAGGGGTTTTAGATGGCCGAAAACGTTTTGTAGTTCGGTTTCAGTCTATTTGGTGACGCCGTTATTGCCGGCATATAGCACATACCAGTACGTGAGTTCTATTGATATCTCCACATGTTAATCTGTATAATTAACAGCTTTAGAAAAGCAGAAGAAAGATAAAAAATTATTAAAACAAACTATCCGTAAAGGGCTATATGCTGACAATAACGCTAAAACAAGTATATATCTGCGTTATTTACTATTTCCTGATCAATAAGTCAATCATTAAGGCAATCATTCAATCTGTATAATTAACAGCCTTATGAAAACAGAAGGGGGGAAAAAGTAAAACAGATTATCCGTGCTATATGCTGACAATAACGGTGTTTACCGCTGTGTTAACCCCAGAATTCCGACGGCTGGGTAAGCGCCCTGTAGCTCGCTGTCGTAGGTTTGTTTAAATCTGAATTGGTTTGAAAAATTACTTTATACCAAGCAAGTAGACAAAGAAGTTGGAATTTTCCAGTCATAATTGCCGTATACGTATAGAGTAAACTTACTTGTACGTATTTTGCCGGTTTATTGCGACGCACAGTGCGCTTTACTGCCAGCTTTTCAACTTTTCATTGGAAAAAGAAACACAAATTTGCAAATGACGGATGGATTTTACGATTCTCTGTCTAGTGCTTCCGCCGAGGTCCGCGCGCCCCGCATCTATCCTTATATAAGACAATGCCGGGCTGGCTGGCCCAGAGTATTCCAAAACCAGCATAGCTGACAGTTATAACGTCGGACAAAGGAAAGACACAAATCTCATTGCCTATAAAGCGTATGTTGATTTCCCACACATAAGCGCTGCGTTGATCAGTTCCTTCACCTATAAAGTGAATATTAAACGAAAATACCTATCCGGCGTTGAATGGTTCTGTTCACCTATAAAGTGAATACTGAACGAAATCACCTAGACGGTGCATGCCCACCTACCATAAATTGGTGCAGGCTCTGACAATATGCAGATGCATTCAACTTTAATATATGGAATGAAACACCTATGCCGTACGTGCCCACCTACCATAAATTGGTGCAGACTCTATTAATATGCAGATGTTATCTAAGTGTTAACTAACACCAGCTCAACACCAATTAACAGTGTTAACTAACACCAATAAATGGTGTTGAAGCTGGCTCAACACCATTTTTTAGTGTTGACTGACAAGTGCTGATGCTGGCTCAACACCAATTAACAGTGTTAACTAACACCAATAAATGGTGTTGAAACCAGCTCAACACCATTTTTTAGTGTTGACCAACGAGTGCGGATGCTGACTCAACACCGAATAACGGTGTTAACTAACACCAAATAACGGTGTTATAATAAATGGTGTTGGGGCAATATGGTGTAGGCCGTAACTCAACACTGTTTTTAGGTGTTGAAGTCAACACCAATTTTTAGTGTTAATTAACACCATTTTTCTGACTGTGTATATCACGAACACTGCAAACTTCGCCTTTGTATTGCACTGACTGTGTGCAGAGTTAGATACAGAGTCTCACAGCGTCCTTAAAAAGTACACAACTATAAAATCAAATGACCATTTTTCCACAAAATCAAATGACTTTATTTCAGAAAACTCATAGATTAAAGTGAATATCAGGAGCAAAAGGCACAGTAGTTTGTGTAAAACAATCAAAGAACACAGACTGACAATGTTTTGGCATGTTCAACACTATTTGAGTGATATTAGCCATTTTGCAAAATTAGTTTTTTCAAATAACGACAAAGTTATTTTCAAACAAGGACTTTGGCGAAAATCCTGCATCTAACCCTGGTGTGAAATGTCGTCGTTCGCGGCATGTCCCCTGCTTAAGTCAAGTGATGTAAACACCCGTAGCCCTTTACCAAAACATCATTTCACACCACTTGAATATCACAAGCCAACCTGTCCCATCAGCATACTAAATTCTGAGATATTTAATTTTGCAGATGTGAATGTGCCGTGGGCATTAATTGATTCCGAAAAACAAACATTTTTTCAAACAAACAACCGTTAGCTTTTATATAGTGTTGTTGTTGTTGTTGTTGTTAAGAGATGATTACTGTCTGTCTCAAATTACGCTGCAGCGAGGTTTTCGTGGATTTTTCAGTTAATATAACACATTAGCTGTAAAACTCACCATATATTCCAAACTCTATCTGTGCAATTATTTGTCACCAAAAATATTTCCCTGACATTAGAAATTGTTAAAAAAAAATCACCAAAGCTTGTCTCGTCCGAGCAACCGACGTACATTGCTGTGAAACCAATCGGGCAAGTCCATTTTCAACTTCGCCAGCAGGGGTCGCTCTCCGCTGGAAAATTGGCCGCTCCGACGTTATGTTCTGAATTCTAGGGTTTTGTGTGCTAACCAATGATCGATTGTACGGCTGAGCGCCGTCCCAGAGTCTAGTAGGAAGGACAGGACCAGATAGCTCTGGTTTCGAGATTGGTCCATTTTCACCCATAGGAGAGGCACAGCGCTAGGGGAAGTAACTCATCCTGCATATTCTGCGCTGAAAGCAGAAGGAAGAATTATCTCCCCTAGCTCACTACCACTCTCCGGCTCCTATGGGCGAAAATGGACTTGCCCGATCGTCGGCATGATCGAGTCTACAACATGCGGTTGCTCGGACGTAACAAACTTTGGAGATTTTTTTAACAATTTCTCATGTCAGGAAAATAGTTTTGATGACAAACAATTGCACAGATAGAGTTTGGAATATATGGTGAGTTTCGACAGCCATATTAACTGATAAATCCACGAAACCCTCGCCGCAGCGTAATGTGAGACAGACAGTAGTTATTTAATTGCCGATAGTCACCGATTGTTTGTTTTCTTTTGTCTGCCGAATCTCCCAAATGCGTTGCAGTTGATTAATTATGGTTAATTCATGTTGTTGCAATACCGAGCAGTTCTGATAATCTCGCACTTTTAATTTTCTTCATAGGCTACAAGGCTTGGTGAAGACCGACTGTGCAGAGAATGCCAGGGCCTTTTTTCGCCCTGTATATTTGAATGGTAACAGAGTCGATCGACTGACGAAAAGGGAGATAACCCTGTTAGGAGGTTGGTATAGTGAGTGAAATCATTGTCCAACTCAAAATTGCCAAAGTCCATGCTGAGAAATTGTGGCCCATTATCGTTCGCCACTTCATCCGGCATTCTACATAGTCCATGAGCCAGGCAAGATGTCGGTATTATCTCGGCCGCCAAAATTTCGATCTTTTATTTTCATTATGTTTACATAAGAAGGGTTTTGATGTATGACAGACCTTTCGAAGTGACAGCTGAAGCTAGATATAAAAATACAGGTAATTTTGAGCCATTTTTGACGCTAAAAACAGTAGGCTTACGGGATACTTTCTCAAGCTGTCTATCGTCGTTATGATCACTCATAGTTTAGAAAATTGGTCTATATTCACGAAACCCAGTAAAAGGTATATTTTCGAATGCAAATAACACTTCATGAATTTACCTGGATTATGACAAAATGTGGAGATACAAGTAACCCCATCTCCACCCCTCCCCTTCTACCTTTCTCTACTTTGAGCCGTCGATTACATTTGGCAAATTTCGAAATTTGTCTCTAATTCCGCTTTACCCTGGACTAGGGGCCGATTGAACGCCAAGAGTTTTGCATCTCAATGGCGTTCGAATGAACAGTCACAATCAAAACATGACTGAGATAAATTATACCCTAGACAACGAGTTGGAAATTCATCTGGATAACGGGAACTGGTCAGCGCTAAAGATTTTATGCTAAGAACACCATGATGTCCTGCTGTGTTCATTGAAAACTATTTCGCATATTTTGTGTGTGTGGGTTTTTTTTTATTTTATGCATGTAACCCAGGCTTTCGGTGCAGTAATTAATCAAGTTCAACAATGACATACTATTAAAGAAATCGAACAGTTTATTACAACAGGAAAAGAAAATGGCTCATGAGCAATAAAAAAAAGCAATAAGAAAAAAACAATGACATGTGAGAGTGCATAGGCCGACAGTATCTATGCAGGTAAGGAGCAGCTGCTGATGATACTCCACTGGAACAACACAATGCGTCACGATAATCCGTTAACCTTTTGGTCTACACACGCCGATGCACACCCAACAGGCTTTCGTGGCTTGATATCACACGCAATTAGTGAATCAAACAGACCTCCATATAAGTAGCATTTGTGTTTATCAATAGAACAGGCTTCCCTAGGAATAGCACTCGCGAATGTGGATATAACAGGCTTCCATAGAAATAGCACTCGCGAATATAGATATAACAGGCTTCCGTAGAAATAGCACTAGCGACTGTTGATATAACAGGCTTCCGTAGGAATCGCTAAGGTGGATATAACAGGCTTCCGTAGGAATAGCACTCGCGAATATAGATGTAACAGGCTTCCGTATGAATAGTACTCGCGAATAACACGATCCTCCTAGGAAAAATATCATCAATATGAATCACGATAAGGCACTCAGTCTTCTGTCGTCTAAAGAAGATGACAGTAGTTCAGCACGTTCACCGTTTCTCGGCAGGTAAATATGGGCTTTACTAAAATAAAGTTTGTCAACAAGTTTTTGCGACTTCATATCAACACAGTTTATGCAGAAATGTCTATCGGGCTTCCATACAGCATAGACAGAAACAAAACTTCGGCAGAAAAGTTCAATTACACGTAATGGGCTTCCATATATATTGTACCACAGTTATTCTGTATCTGTACATACCTTGAGAGTCAGCTCGCCCATAATAACGTTCCATAGAGATTTCCAAGTAGTTCATTTGGTGTCGCCAGACCACCATATATGCATTTTCAACTTCAGTTAATAGACTTGGTGGTAACAAGCTCCTTGATATGACTAATCCTTTACCAACAACTGTCCATTAGGAATCAATTTACAGAGGCATTGTTTCGATGATATCAAGCCTCTATAGAATCAAATTTCGACGAAGATTGTACAACAACAACAGTTTGTCCACTTTGGTAATAATGGTCTTCGCCACAATAATTACTCTATCACAATGGTCACTTAAAGAGCCACTCACTGACATCCAACTGTCTCCCGGCTGCCTCGTACAACACAAATCGTTGAATCTGCCACGGAGATTATCAGTTTTAGTCCATTTTTTCTCCGATCAATCACAATTTTGCTGTTCACATTTCAAGCACAATTCCGCCAAAGGGACCGAATCCTATCTCCCTACGCGCAAGAGCTCCAACCTATGTTGATGAGTCCACGTGGTAGACTCGTAGGCTCACAGAATATGCGGGCTACACACTCCCCCCTCAAATCTGCTTCGTCCCGGAGCAGACAGTTTCTAACGCGCAAAGATTCTCTGGGCGAGTTTGGTAAACATTCCCTCTCGACCAGGGTGTGCACAGCTGGCTTGCAACTTATGATAAGTAGCCTCACCAAGTCTATCGTACGTGAATCGTGGCGGAGCTTTCACAGTTCTTGCTGAACGCCTTGAAGGAGCAGGTTCTGATGCGGCCTCCTGCTGCACTAATTCAATCACTGTGTTTGGTTCACCCTGTTCTGATACAGGAATCGTTTCAGACACTTCAGGAGAAGGATCTGTTCCGCTGAGCCCCTCTGTACGATCTGCTTAAACCAATTTTGGTTGTGAATCGGGAATCTGTCTTTTGTCCACTGGTTCTGCGATGTCAGATTCCAGGCACGGCAGTACAGGTGGTGTAGAGCTGTTTCTGCTTGTATGCTGTTGACTGACCCTTCCTGTGACAAATTCTGGAGCCTCACCGTTCAAGTTTGACTGACGAATACGTGGGTCTGACATGTTTGGAGCAGGAGCCTGAGCTACTGGCAGAAGTAAGGTAAGTTCATTTTCGGACTCTGAACCGGATGAGGAGTCGCTACCCGCTTGCTCTACATATTGTCGGGTATTCGGTCAGCGCTGTTTAGCTGACCCACGGGGTGGATCATCGTCACGCAGATATCCAATTGGCAGCAACATGTTCCTGTGAAGGGTTCTTACAAGTTCTCCACCGGATTCAGGTTTCACACGGTAGACAGGAGCATCGTTGTGGACTCTTTCTTGAACTACATAAACCTCTGGCTTCCACACATTGGCTAACTTGTGCTTGCCTTGTAAGCCAACATTCCTGACCAGAACTCTGTCACCGGCAGAGAATGCATTGCCACGAACTTTTTTGTCGTAACGTTTCTTGTTGGATGCGCCCGAGTTATCAGATTTGCTGCTCGGCAGCTTGTAAGCATCTCTCAGCTGTTGTTTCAGTTGCTGAACATACTGGGCATGATCTTGCTGAGTGATATTATCTGGAGATACTCCGAATGCCAGGTCTAATGGAAGCCTTGCCTCCCTCCCGAACATGAGGACATATGGCGAAAATCCGGTGCTGTCATGTTGGGAACAATTATATGCGTGTACCAACGCAGCTATATGGCTACTCCAACGTTCCTTTTTCTCATCCCTCAAAGTACCAAGCATGTTCAGTAATGTCCTATTGAAACGTTCAGGTTGTGGATCACCTTGAGGGTGATAGGGCGTTGTATGGGACTTTTTGATGCCCAACGTTCTTGTCAGTTCCGGGATAACCCGACTTTCAAAATCTCTGCCCTGATCAGAGTGTAAGCGTTGCGGTAGTCCGTAGTGAACACTGAAGTTTTCCCATAAGACTTTCGCTACCGTACGGACCGTTTGATCTCTGGTGGGAATGACCTGGGCGTATCTTGTAAAGTGGTCTGTAATTACAAGAATGTTTCTGTAGTTCGCCCGATCATTTTCAAGTGACAAAAAGTCCATACACACTAGCTCCACTTGTCCTGATGTTCACCAGTGGAGCAGCAACCTTGGGCAGTGTCTTTCTAGCGACGCACCTAGGACACTGTTTTATCCATGTTTCAATGTTGGATGCCATCTTCGGCCAATAGAATCGTGCTCTCGCCAGTTGAAGTGTCCTTTCGAATCCAAGGTGTCCAGATTCATCATGCAAAGCAAGCATGGCTTGTTCCCTGAATGGTTCTGGTAAAACAAGTTGAAGGTTTTCATTTCCTAAAGGTGTCTGGATTTTCCTGTATAGCACACCATCCTTTAGCTGATATTTGTCGAATTCCCTCAGCATAAGTTTCACACCAGGATGGTGAGCATCAGTTGAAACGGGCTTTTTGCTAGCCTGTACTATCTACAAGCCGAATGTCACTATCTTGTGCTTGATGAAACTTCCAGTCCATGGTACTCAAGTTCGATCCAGCAGTGGCATAGTTCTTTGGAACTGCATCAACACTAGTTGTTAGACACTGCATCATTGGCATAGTGTTATTTCCATCAAACACATGAGGCTGAGCCGCTCCAGGGCGCAAGTTCGGTGTTGCATAATGGCCCTGAGAAATGGCATTGATGACATCCTTGTGATACACATGATCAGGTTCTCTCAACTGTCCACTGAGTCTGGCTGTGATCTCTTGCAATTTATCAGAGTCTGTTACCTGACCATCGCCATGGGGTCTTCTTGACAATGCATCAGCATCTACAATTGTTGATCCGGGTCGGTAAGAGATGGTCAGGTTGAAATTTGCCAGGGCAGTGAGCCAACGATGACCTGTTGCATCGAGTTTCGCCGAGCTAAGGACATATGTCAATGGATTGTTATCCGTTAGTACCTTGACGTTCTTGGCAAGGTACAGATAGTCACGGAACTGATCAGTAACACTCCATTTCAGAGCTAGAAATTCTAGCTTGTGAGCCGGATAGTTTTTTCTGACTTTGTGAGGCCTCGGCTCGCATAAGCTACTGGTCGAAGCTGGTCACCCTGCTCTTGACATAGAACGCCTCCTAAGCCATCCCTACTAGCGTCCACATGCACAACAAATGGCTTGGTGATATCTGCAAAGGCCAGAACTGGTGCAGTTGTAAGTTTTTCTTTCAGTACTTGGAATGCTTTGTCACATTCTGGTGTCCATAGCTGTCTAAAAGGCTCACTAACACTCCTAGCATTTGGATCTGGGGGTCTCTTTCGAGGTGGACTCCCTCGTTTTCTGGGGTAGACACATCCAACGGTTAACTGATTTTATCCGGATCCGTATGAACTCCGCTCTTCGACACAATATGTCCGAGGTACTTCACTGATGTACAACATAGCTGACATTTTTCAGGAGACACTTTTAGTCCATAGGCAGCCAATCGATCCAGTACGTGCATGAGCCGGGTTTCCATACCTTCCAGACTAGAAGAGAATACAATCAAATCGTCCATATACACCAGGATTTCTTTCATGTTGATGTCTGACATGCATTGCTCCATAAGTCTTTGGAAAGTTGCAGGTGCCCCTTTCATCCCCTGAGGCATACGCTGAAACTCGTAGAAACCGAGAGGACAAGTGATGCTGTCTTGATTCTATCCTCTTCCTTCATAGGAATCTGGTAGAATCCGGATTTCAGATCTATCACAGTAAACCAGCTAGAACCGTTGAGGCAGTCTATGGCTTCTTGAATAAGTGGGACTGTATACTGATCAGGGATAGTGCGAAAGGGACCGAATCCTATCTCCCTACGCGCAAGAGCTTCAACCTATGTTGATGAGTCCACGTGGTAGACTCCATTCATATTAGGAATTGATTTTAACTCCCGGACAAAAAGCTAGGTATTTCGATTATTGACGCGGAAATTCTTTAGTGGATACGACTGATATTGAAGGCGGGATCTTACCTATTAGGAATAACAGATCCACTACCTATCCCAAGTGCAGGACGAATTATAGATCCTGCATTCCGTAAGATGGGTCGTTCTGGTTGGTAGAGAAAACCAGCGTCTGTATAGATACAATAAGGAAATAGGGTACCGTATACATGTATTGCCCAAATCCTGGGTGGAACTTAGGAGTGTGTGATACAATGATAGGATTTGATAGCAGGTGTGAAGGATGAGCAACGTTTAGGAAATCTGGGTCCAGTGTGAGCTCGCCTCCATGGAGGTTGGCAATATCTACAGTGTTTGTGTCACTCCTAACTCACTATCTTTGACTCAGCCGCGTACATAATTTGTGATTTTGATGAAAGATGTGTCCCAGAAGAGGCAACAGTCAAGATACAGATGGTTTGCAAAAAGGTTACGGTTGAGGAAAGGAGCGGTTGTGGGTTCGGAATATTATGGCAGGTGGGAGCAGTAAAG